>WBNQ01011988.1:1291-20301 GCA_013401375.1 Spizella passerina
TTTGGATTTTTTAAATTACACAAAATCTTCTTAGAAGCAGAGCTAATAAAACTGTGCTTCTAATTGAAAGTTAATTATTACTAGGAGTTAGTTTATATCTTTGAGATTTTGGACTGAAATACAAAATAAATATTAATTGGAACAGATTTTCTGTTATTCAATGCTGCTACATGTCAGACCAGCTAAGACGATTTAACAACTTAACATCTAATGTTCCATAAACAAACAGCGAGGAAATGGCAAAAAAACAAGCACATGAAATTATTATATTTTATAAACCAGAAAAGAACAATGCTGTTTTTTCTTTCTAGAGGCTGTTACTGAATTATTCTCTTACATAATACAATTTCATGCAACTCTTAAAACCAATGTAAGAATTTCATAAACACCCTGAGCAGTTAAGTGGATTTTGGTGAATAAGCAGTATGCATTAAGCACACAGCAGTGCTATATTTTAAAGAAAGAATGAGCAGTCAGAAAACGTATAAAATGCAGTAAGAAAGCTGCTAGGTTGAAAGCATACATTTTAATATTTTAGTTCGCGAGGGGAGCGGCAGCCAAAAGACCATTCTAACCACCTGACAAACAGCAACAAACAACAGCTCCCAAGTCAAAATATTTATTAGGGTGTCATGTCAATGTACAGGCTAGCATATGTGCCAAGGAGAAATTATTCTATTATCTTCAGCTGAGTGAACCAGCAACAATGAACGTACCGATTTGTAAATATACACGGGACTGAGAATGTTCTTTCAAATCACACATCCATTTAATTTTCATTGATCATTTAAAAAAATATATCAAAAAGTGTGAAGTACAAGTTATATTAATTCCTGTGACAATTTTTATCCAAATGTTATTGTTGCCCTGTCACTTGGCACTTGCAAGCCCTGGTAAAGTTTCTTAGTAAGAAATACATACTTTAGCATTTGTTTCAGGATTGAAGTGGCATTTTAGCTACACTGAATGACATTAATTTAAGCAATATATCTTCTACTAATAAACTTTCAAAAACATATATTTTAGGGGCATTCATATTGGTAGATTTGTTCTCCTCAAAATTAGTTTGAAGTATAATTTATTATTGACGAGGCACGTAAAACTTTCAGCAATATTGCAGATGAAGTTTGTCTTTGGAAAAGTAGGGAAAAGAGAGCACAACAGATGACGCTTGTGTGCAACAAAAGAATCTCTTAAGATGAATAATGTTTTAATACTGAAACAAACTACAAGCACTTTTATGATTTCCAAATCCAAAAATATATAATGTTACACATTATTTCAATTCTTTTCTGCAAAACACACATCAGGCGGAATGAATATATGTCAAATTCATCACATAGTTTTTAATTGTCAGTGTTTAAATTTTTTTAAAAGAGAAGAGGGAGGGAAAAAGAGCTCTTCCCCTCCCTGCAAACTGCTTTGATTTTAAGCAAATCTAAGTGTGCAGGTACAGTTGTCTCATCCCATAGCCTATAAAGCTTTAAAAACCTACGTCTGAAATTAAGATTTGTAATATTTTGGGAGCAACAAAGAATACAGCAACTCAGGAGACAACACTGGGAATGTAGGAAATCACAGACTTTGATTCTATACGACAAGCTGGATAGGAGTCAAAGCTGCCACATGTGGTGTGAAAAAATGCCACCCCGGCGTGAACAAAGGGTTTAAAATGGAGTCAAGAAGCGTGCAAGCTCAATGTCTAAGCTTTTCCTGTGAATTGTACTGCCACAACCTGCAGGATATCAAGTGGGCTGGGAAGAATAGAGTGCCTTTGGAAGCTACAATGGAGTAGCGGTGGCCGTCGGTGCGTTGGGGTTTCTATTGTTTTGCTCTTCTTGTTTGCGTGGCGCCACAATGCGCTGCTCTACTTCAGCGAGAAATTAAACTCTGGGCACCAAAAATAAAGTCACAAAATTCACCGAGAAACTGATGAATGCAGTAAGTTGGATCTTGCTTATTGCAGTCCTGGTTTATAGCTCAATGAGAGAATTTACCAGCTGGGTTGTGCATTTTACTGGGGCCCGAACTGCAATGCCACGCATGCAAAACAATAAAAAAACAAACCAAATAGATGTTGCTCATAAATATCTCTACAGCATTTACTGAGATAATCATTGCAATAATATAAACATTTGTTAGGTTTATTCAACTAGAAAGAATGTTGCACCTTATTTCCATCAACAGCTGTCCTCCTTTTATTTCAACATAAAGCTGTTAATCTGCATATTCAGTTCAAAAAGACCTGTCTTTTAGAAATAATCTAGTAATAGCAACCTAAAAATGTATGGGTCACACACTGACAAAACTGCTGTGCTAACATTGCTCAACAGAGAAGGTACTAAAAATCAAAATAATCTACCTAAATAAAGGAAAATACCATGTAGCTAAGGCAAAAGGAATAATAAGAAAAGAAACGGTCAAATGTATTTTCCAAAAATATGTGAACTGCAAAAAGTACAATTTCCTTGATGAGAAAATAAATTACAGTTACTAAATTCCTGAATAAAAAGAATTAAAATCCAAGAAAGCACACAAGCAAACCTGATAAACAGTAGATTTTCTAAGAATTAAAGAAACCTTTTGATTTCTTATATTACATTTGCATTTTTTATTAAGGATTAGGTCAAAAGCCACTGATTTTTAGTTTATGAATGCAGGTCAAGACAAGAACATTTTTCTATTTACTCTGTGTAACTCTGTATAGAAATCAATCCGTTACTTTCATTACAACCGCACAATCAATTCCATTTAAAGTACAATGCAACAGCCAAGTCCAAGGACAATATGGATCACTGAAAATCCTTCATACTATCCACAGAATTTATTCAGTTTGACTGGGACAATTTTTCTTCTCATTAGTATTCACCAAGCTTTCACAAACAAACTTATCCTGGCTTCACCTGTTTTTAGCCCAAAGCACAAACCAAAACAAAGCAAACACTAATTTACTGATACTACACCATGGTGTTAAGTATTGCTCTTCAGTAAATAACACAAATAATCTCTTAAAAAGCAGTTTTATGTGCCCAAATCACACTGAGCCATGAATATTTCTTCAACTAGAATAAGACAGGACTACATGCCACATAAACCGTGCAACATCCACACATGCAGACACACATGATGAATGTAAACAATGTATTTAAGCACTCTGTCTTGGCTATTTTTTATCACCTTACAAATACTTGTAAACATGCTCCTCTCATTTTTCTCTCCCCCATAATGCTCTTTTGAAGTTCCTTGGGGACACAAAGACAAGGTATTTAAAAAATGTAAAATATTATAAATGTCTTTCCCTACATTCCCAAAGAATTTGCTATGATTATTTGGACAGATGCAATTTAGCCATTTTTATAATGGCTCATAATTTCATAACATTTTCATATGTTCATAAATGTTCATAATTTCTTTAACATTTCTAGTTCAACATATTAAAACCTAGAGATACTATCAGATTTTAGAACTGTAAAACTCTAAACAATACTTTTATTTCTGGTATTTTTTATTTATTTTAATTATTCAAGTTTATTTTGCTGGTTTCCTTTTGTTCCCAGCCTACTCTCTCAACTTAGTTTTTCCAGTATCTTAGTATTTTTTGGGGTTTTAAAACATTATTTTATCTTTCTGTCTGCCTGAAACATAAGCCTGTCAAACAAATATTTTAAAAATAACAGAACAAATTGAAAAACGTCCTGTTCAGAGGTCTCTGCCCAATAAAATCTTATCTTGAATATTCTTAGCATTTGTTCCTTATTTGTTCTTTTATTGATCACTTTGTTCAACTACATGTGTCTCTCCCCAAGAAGATATCAGAAAATGAAAAATGATTCTTGGAATATTGCTTCAGAATGTGCAGCCTGACGCAGACTAACAGTGCAGAGGCTGCGTTTCCACATCCAACATTTCCTCAGCTTTGATAATTTGAGATATGTAATCTCTGGGTGTTTCTTAGGGGGCCATCTCCTTTTTTAATCCAATGTATGTTTTTAAGTCTCTCTTAAATTGCTGTCCCTGCCAAGTGGCCATTCAGTGGGCAGCCTCCTCTCTTGGGCAGAAGCCCGCACTGCACACACGTACAAACAGACGTGTGCACGTACAGGTGGGAATGCGCCTGCTCTGCCTTGTTATTTCAGCTGAGCCTCAAACTGGGGCCCTCGTGAACCATTTACATTTATCTCTGCCAAGCCTCACTGGATGCATTTCGGTCATAAAGAAAATTGCACAATGCCACATTTCTTACTCACATACAACAGCATGTAAATAGGCAAAGGGTTCACAGCGCTGTGAGGAGAGAAACTGTTCTGACAGACTTGCAGTTATCCCCACTGCAAACCTTAAACAAGCATACATAAACATCTTTTTCCTCTTGTTCAGCTGTGTTTACTTGCCACTGCTTCCCTCCCCTGGCTTCCACCAGCTCATTTCTCCCCACCTCCTGAACCTGTTTATTTTCTTTCTCCTGCCTATCTGCCAGCTGCATCGCTGAAGGATCCCCCAAAATCTGCAATCCCACACATCCTTGTCCCAGGGGCGCCCTGAGTATGTGAGTGGGGTGCAGGACTGAACAGGTTAATTCTGTATGGGCAGGAAGAGGCAAAGCTCAGGCTTTGAGAATACAAAGCTGGACAGTTTGGAAGGACTGCATTAAATGTAAGATGTAATATCTGCAAGTGAGATAGCAGGGATACTGTTGGGAGAGGAAAATTCACTTTCCCAGAATGCTCTCCATCTATTCAGACATTAAACAGCTGAAACGTGTGCACTGCAGAGGTTAAGCTTGTCTGCTGAGAGCAGGACACTGAACCGCTGAGCAGCCCCTGCCTCTCCCTCCACTGCTGCGCTCAGACACCGGACCAGCACAGTAACCAGCCTGGGGAGCCCTGACACCAATTTCAGCAGCAATCTGCCCCCAGGGGCTGTTTTAAGACTGTCCCAGACCCATCTGCAAAGCTGGCCCCAGAGAGCCAGCTCAGGTCTGTTTGACATGCTACAGAACAGCTACGTAATCCAGTTCAGAGCCCGCAAAGAAGCGATTTAAGGGATCTTTATTTATTAGCAAAAAAAAATTCCAAGCTTTCCTCACTCAGCTGTGTAAATTAACAAGCAAGGCATTCCCCTGGCTAAAATGAACACACACCGGACCAGCACAGTAACCACCTCCCAAATCAGCTCATCCCTCTCAGCAAAGACCATTTGTTGGGGCAGGTCCTCTTACCATCTACCGAAGCCTGCTGGATCTACGTGAGGCTCACAGGCCAGTCCAGGTAAAAAGAACAAATGAAAAAGAGGCAGAGGAACATGTGGGGAAAACACAGTCTGAACGACCTCCTCTAGGACAGAAAACTACCCCCAAAACATCTGCTGCAGAGCCACTGCCCCTGGATGAGGGTGTCGGAGTGGTAAGAACAAACATCAGGGCCCCTGTCACCTCAAGAGCTTGCGGGTGACATCCCTAACCTTTACCCATCCCCTGAAGAGGATGCCTGGAAAAATCAGTCAGGAAAAGTATGAGGTTAGGAAAAAATATCACCACCCTCTTCTGCTACAACGATTGCTGAGCATTTACTACCACATGGGGTAGCAAAGTCAATCCAATTTTCCCTGTGTGCAAGTGCTGGAGGTCATCACTTGGTATAAGTGCCAAATTTATTCTGATTCTTTGTGAGAATATGTTTATTTCACACTTATTGGCAGTTCAATAGGAACATCTTTGGTGCAAGTGCACACTCTGCACATCAGCCATCCTGTGGTGTTTAAAAATGAGAGACCAAGTGTAACATGAGAGTATCCTCTTATTGGAAAGAACTTTTCACTGCCTTCCATAATTTGTAAATCGCCTTCTGTGGGTTTATTTTAGTACCTTGATTCTATTTGAACATAGCTTATTATGATTTAATTTCCTCCCTTCTTTTTTTTTTAAACAGAGGATGGAAAAGAAAAATAAATCTCTCATGCTCTCAGCATATAACAATTGATATAATAGACTGAAATGGCTCCTTCTAATCACTTGGGGATTTTTAAGTGCATTTTATTGACATGATAAGCCATTATGGGTCCTTCAGATTTGTTATGGTTTATCATATCAAGGCTTACGGTTTTAAGTAATATTCCTAATATGCATTCACAACATCCACTCCAACAGCTTTTTTAATCTCAATTAAATACCATTAAAGATATGTATGGTACCTATGTATAAGTGGCTCTAGAAGAGTGTTTATATCACTAGTGACCAAATAATGTCAGACTGGCTCAATTGCCTTCTACCTCATCCCATACACCCAGAAGTCTTATTGCTCAGTACAACTGCATAGAAGAGGCAATATTATTCAGCAGAATTATAGGGGGCAAAAGTTTCTCATGGGTTTGGTTTTTTTTTTTTTTTTGGCTAGGGTTCCCCTCTTTCTTTTATTCAAGGTAGTCAATAAAAGGAGATCTCTTTTGCCAACCTCCAGCAGCTGCCTGAGCAGAACTTGAAACCTCTTAATACATTCCAGCAAAATGAACATCACCCCTGGTGTCTGGGACAACATTTATTCTCAGAAAGAAGTAAAACTGACTGTCAAAATTCACCTGAGAGAGCAAAACTCTGACTGCATAGAGCACAACCGTGCAGCTATCCTGAATGGCCACATAATTCACCTCTGTCTTCCCCAGCCTGTGCTGCAGATTTATGGCCTGCCTCTTTATGCTTTTTGCACTGCAGACTACTGGGTTTTGCCATTTCATCTTCCTTTTATCATTACATTCTGACTTCTCCACATCCCTAGGTCCCCTGCCCTTAGGAGAAGAAAGTGGAAAGCAGCCAAAAGGGAAGTGTGCAAGGCAGAGGTGAGGCAGTCAAAATGAGTATGGCTGTCAAACTGAAGAGACCTTCCATGAGCAAAAGGCAGGGACTCCTGCATCAGGAGCACCAAGAGGGAAGGCTGTTAGAAGGTTATAAACCACTCGGATCTTAAGTGTTATGAATTTATGGCAATCACTCTAAATTCGAAATAAAAAAGGTGCAGATGTTGTAGGAGGCTGAACTGGAGAAGAAGACAAAGCAAGACCTTCCAAAACACAGTACAAAGAAAGGAGTGGGCAGCCTGGCAAAGCAGGCACCACATCTGGCCTAAGAACAGCCATTAAAACACCAGAGGCTCAGCAGGATGCCAGGGGCCCACCCTGCTATCTGGTGCTCTCCCATGCAACCCAAGGGCAAAGTCCTTGGGAAGGGGTATAAAAATAACCCCAAAAGTGCAATGTTCTTCAAATTCAAAAGAATCTGGGAGCTGTCACCTTGCACAGAGGCTAGACAGTATTAATCAGCTAATGCTGTATCATCTTGCCTCTTCAAGTAGAAGTACTTGGCACACTTACCTCTAATTTTAGGAAGCAAATTATATATACATAAATGATGAAAAGTATATGTCATTTATCTAGATAGACCAACAGCAGAAACAAAGATATTCATGTTGTAAAATTCAAGGATGCAGATCCAAATTGTACTCATAGTTATGGCCAGAAAGATGCACAATTCCCTAATAATTTTTGGCAAAATAGCTGCAAAAATCAAAGTAAGTTTTTCACTGTTGTCAGAAGTTGGCCCACTACTGATATTGCCCTCAGCACAGAATGTGATGCCTCTCCTATAATGGATTTTGAGTTTACGATGCACTCTCAGAATCATTTCAATAAAACCAAAGGCTATCAAATGATTTCATAATCAATTAACACTACAGCTTAATTCCCAGTCTGCTACATCCTTCAGTGCTGCTTGGCCACATAATTGATGTCTAATTTGCCATGCCATAAAAATGGCCTTGTTTATTCTCATTCCATTACCAGTAACTAGCTCATTATTCTAATGCACTCTGAAGTAACAAAAAAAAAAAAAAGTGAAAGAAAATTCCATTCTATTCTACATGCACTAGTTATTTTTGCAGGTTAAAAATAATATTTAAATCAGTATAGCCCTTTCTCTTTATACATACCAAGTAACTAATTTCTTGCAGAAAATAGTCAATTTTTTAGGTAAGTTTGTTGTGGTAAGACAAGACCAGCAAGACTGATAAATATCACTCCTTGAATAAAGTAAATAATTTTCATTTTATAACTTTCTGCTTTATTTGCTCAGCCCAACATGATAGCAACAGTCAAAAGTCTCTTCTAAGAAATAACTTTACATTATCACACCCTCAACATCAATAACTTTATTAAGATACTCCAGAGCAAAACCAATGTGCAAGAGTAACTGAAACCACACCAAAAAAAAAAAACCACTTTATAGCACAGTAGAAGAAATCCTCTTCATTGCCACAAGGGTGTTAGAGTCTGCTTTACTTTTCTATTTGACAAAAAGTCCTGTAGCACAGGTCAGTGATCAATGGCTTACCTAAGCAGGTAAAAATTGATTAAAAAACTACAGATTTCTCCTCCACTACTTATGGAAGCAATGGAACATGGAATTTTTGAAGTTTACTGACCACTTAAAGTTAGCAAAAATCTGTTCTTGAGTCCCTTAAACAGAGCAGCTGCAGTGCAGCATCTGAGTGCATATTTCTATATTCATTCAACCAAACCTGAATTCAGGCAGAAATCCACAAAAACAAAGTCACTTCCTAGAACCCTGGGCCTTTAAACTGTTGTTCTGATCTCATCTAGTCACTTGCTGTTTCCTTAGACTCTTAAAGACAGCATTAAATAGTTATTATTCATGCAATACTCTGTCATTTAGTATTTACTTTCCAGCATGATTTGGTTTCCTAAAGATACATTATTGCTCTTTGACTATATACAGCCATTTCAAAACTTCATGCAAGGAGGGCATTATTTCTTTAGGAAATGAATTACTAACACTCATGTTATTGAACAAGTGATAAGGTATTACATTCCTGGACCAAAAATATTAAATGATATTATAGCATGATAATCTAGAAGAATCCTACCCACACCTTTTTAATTCATAATTTTTGGTCTTATATTGTGAGTCAGATTTCATTCATAAAATTAATAAAAAAAAAGAGAAATATAATCAACAAAAGAAGCAAAATAGATCAACACTCAGAAATCTCAGTTTATATTTGCCTTTAGCAGACCAGGGGACCATGGCTCTGATATCCATGCCATTTAGAGCACCTGATGATATCTGCATCTGTATTTACATGCCTCTATCAAACTTCTGGGAATATCTACAAGTTTTATTTCATTGCTGTGTAGAACTCAACCTCCTCCTTTTCCCAAGAATCAAATAGTTTTCAAGACTGATTGTTACAGACCACCCATTTTGTAAGAAAGAGATTATTTATCCCATCGTACATTCAAATATAACTAGTTCAGTATTTTCTGATTTGTCAAAAAAGGAAGGTCAACTATAAATTAGTTATAACCATGTGAAGTGTATTGAGAAAGAGGAGAAAAGGCCTGAGGACACTGAATCTTGGTACCTGTAATAATGGAAATTAAATGACCCAATCTCTCCTTTATAAGGAAATGCTCAACAGAACCTCTACCATCCCAGTTGTTGACCAACTGTTAAACAGACTTCAAGTATTTCTTTAATTTGAGGCAATTAATATATTCTCATATACACAAAGAAACAAATTTAGGACTACTTTTCTGAGTTGTGCATATTAATTTTTTGCCTCTGCATAAAATAAAGTCAGGTATAGATAACATACTAATGTGAAATGATATTACAGTAATGGCCAGAAAGGTTATCTATGATCCTTTAAACACACATTTGTATCCACAAGCACAGCAATCTATCTGTCCATCTGTCTACCACTCCAAGATGTTTGAAAGAAACCTAATGTATGTAGTATGAACAACATGTGAGTCAAGGAAGCACAAAGAGCAAAGCACAAAGTTTGGTTCCGTGTTCTCATTTCTTTCAAAATGCACAGTCCTTAGTACCTTGGTTTGTTTTCCAATTTTCTTAGAAGTATTTAGAATATACTTAGAGATAGAAAAAAAATTATCCAGTATAGGACCAAAATGTGAGGTTTTCAGTAGTGAGTGCCATGATGTGGCAGGGGCAGGACAGCCAGGGATCAGGCCCCGCCAACAAGGATTTATGAAAGGAAGTCCTGTTTAACAGACATAATGGATGAAAGAAAGTTTTTTGATGTTTAATACCTTTATCAGTGGTCTGGATGAGAGGATCCAGCACACCCTCAGTCAGTTCCCAGAGCACACCAAGTTGGGCAGGAGTGTTGATCTGCTGGAGGGCAGGGAGGCCCTGCATCCATGGGCTGAGGACAACTGCATGAGGTTCAACAGGACTGGGGGAAGGTGGCTGGAGAGATCCTTGGCAGAAAAGGACCTGGGAGTGCTGATCAACAGCAGCTGAACATGAGCCCAGGTGTGCCCAGGAATCCATGGCACCTGGCTTGTATCCGTTGATCAGCTCCCTGTTCTCAGCATTGGTGAGGCCACGCCTCACCAAATTCAGTTTGGGACCTCTTGCTGCAAGAATATTGAGGGCCTGGAGTGTGTCCAGAGCAGGGAGCAGAGCTGGGCAAGGATCTGCAGCACAAGCCTGTGAGGAGCAGCTGAGGAACTGGGATGTGGGGGGAGTCATCCTCAAAGAAAGGAAGCTCAGAGGGGACCTTATCATGGCTACAGCTCCCTGAAAGGACAATGATACAGGCAGCGTCGGCCTCTTCTCTCACATAACAAGATAGAAGATGCAAGGAAACGGCTTCTAATTGCACCAAGGAATGTCTAGATTGGATATTAGGAAAAATTTCTTCACAAAAGTGCTTATCAAGTATTGGAACAGGCTGCCCAGGGAAGTGCTGGAGCCACTATCCCTGGATGTATTTAGGTGTGTAGATGTGGCACTGAGGGACATGGTTAAGTGGTGGCCTTAGAAATGCTGGGTTAATTGTTGGATTTAATGATCTTAAAGGCCTTTTCCAACCTAAAGGTGCCTATGAGTCAATGACAATATATTTGCATACCTGTCTTAGCAGTTTGACAGCATCTTAGTTTAAAAAGCAACTTAAATCTCTACTCTCAGCAATTTCAAGGAAAGTGTTCCAACTATGAGAAGAATATTAAAAACACAATCTCTTTTTCTTTTTAATTCTCAGAAGATGATCTTGGATTCTTTGGATTTTGCTTGTAGCATAGCCAAACAGGAAAGCAGAAAAAGTAAAAGGTCATCAATTTTTTTCCCTCCACAACTATGAAACTAACAAGAATAATTTATTTCATTTTGGCAAGATGACACTATTCTGAAAATAAAATCTTCAAAACATCATCTGAATTTCAGGAAAGCAAACCAATGAAAAAGAGCATGTCCAAACACCTTACATACAACTGCAGAAGCTTCACACCAGTTTACAAAGCAGCCACATAACACAGTGACAGAACCCAAGACAGAGTAGGAGAAAATTAAATTAAACAACAAAATAAATCCTTTTCTTATCTTCTCCTCAGAGTAACTTCTGACTAAACTGTTGTCTCATTTTTGACAACAGCTTGGAGACAGCTGTATTTTTCCTCCAGCACTTATCCCAAAATTCTTGCACACAGACAATATTCCTTCCTTTTGGCAGGACTTGGTGAAGTTCAGGTATCCTTCTACTCTGGTGAGGCTTATGGTGAGGAAGTTGTGAAATTATTTAGGACACAGCAGTGCTGCTGGGAAAATGAAATGCAATCCTCTTGAGCAACAGCTATAAAGGTTGTCCACACTTTTATTCTTAAGTGTCTGCTTTTCTGTGACTTGAGCAATCATAAAAGGCTTGGGCAAAACTTCCTGATAATTTTGGACACCTCTTCAGAGATTTGTAATATTATTCTTCTACACACAAAATTACCCTGTGTTCCTCGGGGACTGACATTACACAGCATAAGAGAATGTAGCAGCTCAAGAAAGATTAAATACCAAGAACCTAGCAGGGTTCATGCAAGAACATCATGTAATGGACTGTAAAGACTGCACCAACCTGGGCAGTCCATTCTCATGTTTAACAATTCTTGCCATGAAGAAATTCTTCCTGAGGTCCAACCTGAACCTCCCCTGGTGCAGCTTGAGGCTGTGTTCTCTTGTCCTTGACTGGGAGAAGAGACCACAAACTGCAAATATCTTCAAGAGTTTCCATATTGCGTAAGCAGAAATACACATAATGATGCATATTCCTGGCATGTATCCTTCAAAGTTTTTAATTTCAATCAAGAAGATGGACCCTCTCAGGAAAATTCTCATCCATTATAATAGAAACTAGACCTTATTTATCTATAACTAACTTGTCTTGTTTTCAAATTTACTGGCAGCATCTGACATTTGCTGGAAAACACGATTCATATATTGGAATCCCTAGTGCTTGAAGAAAGCTGCCAAAAAAAAAAAAGTGGACAACCTAAAAAAGTCTATCCTGCCTTTTAAAAGGGACATCTTTACTCTAGTTTCCAGACTGGACACCATCCTTAATCAACATAGCACCACAGTACCATGTTTGTGGAAAAATCATAGAATCATAGAATATACTGAGTTGGAAGCGATCCATCAGGACCATTGAGTCCAACTCCTGGCCCTGCAGAGGACATGCAAAAAATCCCACAATGTGCCAGAGAGTGTTGTCCTACACCCTGAGAGCATTGTGCAAACTCTGTCAGGCCCCACCCCTGGAAGTGCTCAAGGCCAGGTTGGATGGGGCTCTGAGCAACCTGGTCTACTGGAAGGTGTCCCTGCCCATAGCAGGGGTTTGGAATGAGATGATCTTTCAAGTCCTTTACAACACAAACCATTCTAAATCTATGATGATTCAATGATTGCTAACACGATTTGTCCCACTACTTCTCTCTATTTTCTGGGTTACCCCAGAATTAGGAAAACTGATTTTCAGAATTTCACATAAAAAAAATCAGTAGGAAGAGTTTTGCCAATTTTTCCAATCCAAAAATTTATGAATAGGATGTATTTGTTTGTCTTCCTTAAAGCAAGTTAACATGACTGCATTCCTGGATTGACTTCCAGAATCTTAGTAATCACCATTACCACACCTAATCATTATTAGGACTAAATTCATAATGCATTCCACCTTTATTTATTAATTCTTTCCTAGATTAAACTAAGTTTACCCTTCTCTAAAATGTAGTTCTTTTTATGTCAACCATCTGACATTTTCTGACAATCAGAATTACTATGTGCATTAAATACTGAACTTCAGGTGTCATAAAAGCATAAACACCATTGATTCTTCTTCAGCTGGGCCACTGTCTGTGAAAGACTGTCCAGTTTCTGATTAATGAACAAGACTATTTATTATTGAAAAATCAAAAGGCAAGGCTAAACAAGGCTTTTCTACTATCTTTAGTTCACTGGAGAAAGTGTAATAAAGAAAAATGGTATTTATTTATTCAACATTCACATAGATATTGAATGTTTGCCATATTCTGGAGCCACAGGTTTCTAATTCAAGCAGACTCTGAATACTTCTCTTTTTTTATCACTTAAAGTGTTCTAATTACTAAATAATTTAACAATACTTAGACATTCTCTGTAAATTGAGGTGATAACGGTGAATTCCATAGTGGAAAAACATGATTGTCCACTACACCAACAGTTAAATACCAAGGAGTAAAATTCAGGAATCTGAGAATCCAAAAAATAATTCTAAAACAAAAAGTAATTTTTCTTAAACAATACTAATATTTTCTACCCTTGTGTTGTTGGCAATTACTTGTAAATTCTTGCTACAGCTGATAATAGTAAAAAATATATCTGACTCAGATAAAGGCTTCTTTCTGCTTTCAAGTAAGCTGTTCAAAGCTCTGCCTTGTGTCTCATATATTTAATCCTAATTCCTTAGAAGCACTTGAAAAAGAAAATGTTTGTTGCTCATACATTAAACACTGAACCCTAAGTTCAGTTCAGAGCAGAACAGAATATGACAAGACTTGATATACTTTAGGGTTCTTTTCTCCTAGGTTTGTATATATAATGTCAGCTATAATTTTTCAGGTCTCTTTTAACTCTGTTGCACTGCTAACAGAACTGCAGCTGCTCTTTATTTATTTGCATCCTTTTTTTCTTTTTCCCCTGTTCATAATATACAGTCTCTCTGGCTCATTTTCAAGCTATTGAAATATTTCAATTCTAAAAAGAGTACAATAGGCCATAACCACTTGCGTGCTTGTGCTTAGGAAGCCTCCCTCCCTCCTCTCCTCAATCTTCTGTGAATTTCTGAAGTCTAGAAACAAAACTGGAAATTCAAGTGTATGGTATGTCTTAAAACAAGTTTGGTTTGTGCTGGTTTAGCTGCTCCCTTCTGAGATTAAAATACTGGACAAAACAAGTAATTCTTGTGGTACTGCCTCTGGAATTATGAAATGTGGACATCTACAAAAAGCATGACACTGACATGAAACCTCCTAAATCAAGTTTTATAAACTTAATGCCTGTTCAGTTTCAGCTTCAGGGACAGCTGTCAGCGTGTTGAATTTATCCAAAACTACACCTCAATGGACTTTCTTCATTGAGGTCAGAGAAAAGAGAAGCTTGTGGTGGACAAATTATATGAAGTTTCCTTGTAGAGCTTATTAATAGTGCTTATTTTAGATAATGGTTATCTTTCCTAATGTTATTTTATGTACGGCTGTTAGAACGTGATACACTTCAATGAACCACTGAAAAAAATCCAGATGGTCAAATTTTAGAAATCATGGTTAGATTTTACATTGGTCAATTTTTTTTAGATTGCTACTCAAGGCTCCTTAATCTCCTCCCACAAACCCATACCATTTAAAAAAACATTTTCTTCTTTTTTTTTTTTTTTGTCACAAATATTTTCCTTCCTGCAGTTAAATGAACAGTAATTACAAATGCAAAACTATTTTGTATGTTACATTATGTGAACCCATAAAGACAGGAAGGAGCAAAGCAAATTCTCTGTTTGGAGTGGAGAAAGAAACAGAAACCTGTGCCGAGTCAGGATGAGGAAATCACTTTAACTCTTTATTTTAATCAGTTATACCAACAGCATTGGCTATGAGATTGCCTGTAAAATCTGGGCAACATTATTTGCTTTAAATGCATTCTAATATTTTTGATTTCATACCTGTGTGGCAAATGCATGATGTATCAAATGTCCAACACTGAAAGTCTCCTCAGCTAAGAGGGGATGATGCACAAACAATGCTGTCTTTGCTACCACATGCTATACCATGATTTAATTTTAATAATAAAAACAATGTCACTTTGAGGGGGGGATAGAACCATAACAAATGTCTACCTCTCTGTCTTATATTAAAAGTAATTTCCAAAGATACTGGCACTGGAGCAAGTATTCAAGCTGTATATACTCAATATCCCGCAGACTTCAAGAATTTCAAAGGGAATTAAACATCCATGATTCATCTAAGCAGCATCCCCAGCCTAGATCAGCCCTCAAAGAGCAGGTCCAACAATAATTCAGAGTCCTGAGCATACCTATCTTTGCTTTTAGGTAAAAAACCAGCAATTACTATAAGGGCCTAAGACCTTTCTTGCATTCTCATGTCAGGAAGGCAGCACTTTTCTCATGTGATTCCTTCCAAGGATCCTCAAAAGACAAGTTACAGATCCCTGGTAGAACTCCTGCACAGAGGGAAAACATTTTATACTCATGGTAGTATTACTGTTGCTGATTGATTTAGCAGAAACATCAAATTAATGGCACAAGATCAAATTAATCTGAGAAACCTTGGTTCATCTCAGCCCTAACCTCTCATTTCAAATTCTGTAGTTCTGAAAACTCAAACCCCAGCTGATATTTGATCTTCAAGCCCAAGAATCCAAAACTGAGGCCCATAACTCTGTTGTAGGCTCTGCAGAGCACCAAGTAACTGCTGTTAACCTGAGGCACACAGCAACAATAAACAAGCACTCAGAATATTCATCTGAATGAATAACAGAAGTGTGCTGTCATTTCTAAAATCTTAGCCTTGTCACATGTAAAATGTGGCTTAAATCTTAAATACCTTAAAACTTCAAAACCTTAAAACATAATTATTTCTTAGTTAGTAATTAATGCCTTCCACAGTGGTAAATGTCTTCAATAACGGCAGTTGCAAGGAAAATGGAGCCCTGAGCATCAAAGCCCCAAGGCTCTTAGTTAAAATGTGGCTCCTAGGCTTCCTTTGCTCCCCAGGGCAGCAAAAAGGACTTTGGGAGACAGCCAGACTGTGAAAAGTGGAGCATCCTCAACAGGCACAACGGCTGGAAAGCCAGGAACACCAACCCTACATTCTGCATGAGGCACAGTGTGGTTTACTCTTTTGTTTTGGCTGGCTGGTCTTTTCTTGTTTGCCATAGTTGGAATGGCTAATATACATCTACAAAGTACTTTGGTTCTGGTGAATTGGCTTTTGCCCAGGTAACCTCATTTCAGCAGAGAATCCCAAACCTGCCCCAGACATAGGATTTTGAGTTGTAAACCCTTTCCCTGCAAATTCCATGGGAACAGAGGTGAACTGGACTGACAGCCCTCCTACCGCCAAACAAAGATGGGAAGAAAAACCAGGAGATAAGATTTATCAAGGCTTTCCTCATAGGGAACTAAAGAACCTGTACGTTCTAAAGAGCATTTAAGAAGCCTGCCTCAAGTGTAATGACAAAAAAACATGTCTAGAAATCACCTATGCATTCTAGGATTGTCTCATTCACATCTTAGGCAGAAAACTGTGAATTAGGTTGAAAGTAATTTATTACTTCTGAAGTTACCACTGTGTGAAGATTGGTAAGAGGCTTGGTAGTGCATTGATGTAGGTCTGCTTAAACCCATGGAGCTAATCTCCATGTTTTTGTACTACACTGAGAGAGCTTCTCGATTTTTTTTTCACCATATTTAAAGTAAACAATAGGCTGAAATGACAACTCTTATCTTCAGATGTTTATCTGGAATTACTGCCCTACAGCATGCGGGCAACTCTCTTAGGCAAGTAAATCCTTTCATTTCTATCTGTGTATTAAATTCAGAAGAATCAAGTGTTTATTCATAAACCACAGACAAGATCTGGGGGGAAAAAATCTACCAACATTACTTCAACTGCAATGAACAATGTGCTGGATATTTACACATACTTATTAGCAAGACAACAGAGAATGCTAGCTCTGCTAATATTGCTTTTCAGCATAGCTTTAGAATAATGATTTTTTTAAAAGATAAGTTTGATCTGTAATTCAAATCACACTGTATCTTTGATTTGCTACCCCCTCCTCCCCTCACACTCTCTTTACTCCTCCCTCCCCCTGGAAAGCTTTATATAGAGTGGCTGGAAAGCAAAGTAGGGATCTATGCAGACACTATCCATCACATTTCTGTCTTAATTGAATGACACCAGAATGAGATCGATAAAATGTAACAAGAGACAGCTTTGCATTTCCACACTCACTTATTCTCCCTCTCTATTACTGCCAGCCATCACCGTGACCAGAAAGCCTAAGTATTGAGTCTGAGCATTGCTGCCAAGCAAGCTCTTAGTATATGAATAAACTTGTCAGGAAAACAATAAAACTTACAATACTGGGAAAGGCCAGAATGTCAAAAGGCTGCTGCAAGCAGCATTAAATATGCTGCTTTTAAAGTTGAGCTATAGAAACATATGAAGAGTTTCTAAATAACATGGGCACTGGCAATTCTTCTGATATTATTCCCCTCATTCCCTCAAGACATGTCTGTGTGCGTGTGTGTGACCGTCTGACATGCAGTTGTCGTGACCTCTTGGCGCAAATCTGCAATTTCAACAATGAGCCCACACCAGCTGTGATTTCCCTATGTGCAAGGATTCTGAGATCTCCAATGCATTATTGATAACTTCGTTGCTGTGCTAAAAGCAGAGGCTGATGCACTCATAATCCCAGACTTCTCCTGAAAAGCTCCAGCTTCACATGCCAATCGATCATGAGAAATAAAATGAAAAAAGTCAATTTCAAAACCAGGCTACACTTTGAGTATTACATCCATTTCAGTATGCATCCTGAAAATTTAAGCCTTTTTTAAACTCCTCTTTTTTCCTAACCCTCAATATGATGATCTTTTACTCCTGACACTGTTAGGGTAACACTAGATGAATCAGGAGCATGATTCACATGTCAGCTTTGGGTCACATTTATATTTAAAGTGTACATTGTTTTTGTAGCTAAACTCCCCAAGCTAGGTATTCTGCTAACTAGCAAATGAAGCAGCTAATAGTATTTTAAAAAAAAACCCAAAACACAACAAAAAAGAAGGAACAAGTTATATCAAGCGAATGCAGTAAGCAAGATAGCTTATAAAGACAGGAAGAGGAAAGAAATAACAATAGTAAAACTGCACAGGATACAGCTTTACTTATGCATATTTAGGAAGCTCCTGGAAACTGAAAACACAAGTATCACCAGTTTTCTGGTCTCAGTTCAGTATGTAAAGAAATGCTCAGACATTGCATCACAGGAAATGTTCTCTTCATGTTTCAAGACAGACTGTCATATTTCAGCTTGAAACACAATTAGATATTAAAACAATTGCTGTACAAGTACAAGCACTTCTGCCAGGCACTATTAAAATCCAGCTGATGAGACACTTGGCCTCTTAGCTTCAATACATAATTCTTCATGCCTGGTTGACTGTGCTGTATTGTTTCTTCATTATTACATCCGTGCTCAGTCTTTTTTTTTTTTTCCTTATCTTTTCTTCATGTACCAACAATCAAATATGACTTGGCTGGAGGTAGGAGACTGAGACAGACATGACTTCTCAAAGTAGAAAGACTCCTTGAGTCATCCCTATGTATCCCCAAAGTGGAAAGATTCCTTGAGTCATTCCTGTTTTAAAGTATGCAACAACTTTAGTTTCAGTTCATTTTTTTAGGAAGTGTATTTACACAGTAGACCCAATAAGAACTAATTTTCAATAATATATCCAATTTTAAATAAATTTAGATTAATGATCACTAAACAGGTGTTGTTATTAAAAGTATACTGAAAAAAGTCTGTATATACTGCTCATCTTTCAGAACAGTGTCTAAACCTGAATTATCAGTAGAAAAACTAAAAT
>WBNQ01011989.1:0-24602 GCA_013401375.1 Spizella passerina
AGGCTGGGCTGGGCCAGGGCTGCCCTTTCCCCCAGCAGAGGAGATCCTTCCCGTGCTTTCACACACTTTTACAAGTGGTTTTGCTTCAGATGGACTCTTAAAAAACTCTCAGGGTTTTTTCCTGCCCCAAGGTGCCAGCTGGGCTTGGGGCTCCTGTGGGAATTCCTCCCGGACACGAGCCTGGCACGTGTGCCACGGGTGTGCACACACACGCTCTCCACAGGAATTTCTTAAGGAAAAGAATAATTACAGGTGGTAAACTGTTACTTTTCCACATTTAAATAAGAGACCAATTAAGAAGACTATGTAATTCAATTCTGGAGTGAGTGCCACTGAATTCAATTTGTTTCAGGTCAATGAATATAATGTGAAGTTATTAACAAAAAGGTCAGGGACTGCATATAAAATATACACACATGACACAGGCAGAGTAATTAGTACACATTTCACATGTTCTGCTGCTCAGACATATGGTGTAGAAAACCTGAGCGGGATTAGATGGTAATAAATGTTCCCCTCTCCCTCCCACCAGCTCCCTATTTAAACAGGGTTTATGGCTATTTCCCCGGTGTTCCTGGGATCTGCCCAAGGCTGAGGACCCACAACCCACACAGCAGCCACACCTTTGTGGCACCCTCACCAAGAATCACTCTGTTTCTCCATGCCTGTTTGCTACAAGTGCATTCTCAATGTGAAGTTACTGCATTAATGATCATAAAACAGTCAAATTATACAGTTAAGCAGTGGTGGAATTTGAAAAAGTCCACAGCACACATTAAAAAAAAAAAAAAAAGGGGACAGTAAAGTCCAAAACATCTTTCTGACCCTGAGATTGAGTATTGGGCACCTGGATTCTCTTGCAGGTAAAGATGAACTTTCATAAGGGAGGAACACAACTTGGGGAAAATTCCTCTGAAAGTTACAGGAAGAAATCCCAAGGTACAAGAACTCTGCCTAGAGGTGCTCTGGCGTCCAGTCAAACCTGCTAGGGATTCTCTGGTGGTAAAGGATAACCCAGATGTTATGGTTTGTGTGCTCCAGCATTTTCCTTGGCTTCTTGTGTTCAGAATGAGACACACAACCCATTTCCCAAGTTATGCTTTACCTCCAGTGTGGCCTGATGTGCTAAGGAAATGAAGTAGCTTGTATATATTGACTAATAATTACCATTTACTACTGAACCTGGGAGCAAAATCCTCAACTGGAAATATTTATTTTACCCATCATTCCTGTCTGGGTTTTGTACAGCTGGCTGCAGAAAGCAACAGGAAAAGCAGGAAGTAGAGAGCTCCAGGAATGGTAGGGACAGCCCTGGATCCACCCACGTTTAGGATTTGTCTGCAAAGAGGGAACTGTGAAGCAACATTGGCTCATACAGCTTCAGGGGTGAATTTCACCTGAGATGGGTGTGTTAATTCATGTTGCATTGGCCAGGTATTCCAGTCAGGATCCCATCTCCAGAGCAACCAGCAGGATTCTCTGGGTTTGCTCTGAGGTTAGTGCTCACAGGACAGCCTGTCCTTAAATCAGGGAGAGGGGCCTTGTGGGGTCTGCAATGGCCACAGCTCAGCCCTCACCCCATTCCTCCCTGCAGAGAACATCCCATGGGGATCCCACTGGGAAATGGGGCTGCAATCAGCAGCAATCCCAGGCACAGCAGCAGCCACCTGGATTCCCCACAGGTGGCACCTCCCAGGCACAGCACAACCTCCCTGGGCTGTTGGGGCAAGGTCTGATCAGTGCTGCTAAAACTGGCGGATTTCTCCCCACTTCCCAAAATCCAGCATCCCATATTCATCCACAAGAAGAGGAGTGAACAGGTCGCTGAATATAACATATGGAGATGCCAAAAAAAAAAAAGGCAAACAGCAAACAAACAAGAGAAATCTATTTTGTTGTTAATTAAGAAGTCATTCCCTCCTAACCGGCCCCTTTGCTCTCCTCCTGATTCCCTGGTCGTTAAAAGCACTAAAGCAATTTAGCAAAAAAATTAACAAAATTTTACTGTCTGGCCTAATTGGAAGAGAACCAAATAAAAAGCAGGGAAATACCCACACAAAGCCTTTGTTTTCTCTTTCCCCCCCTTTCCTTCTGAATCTTCTGTTCCCCTACCCTAAAACCCCACGGCACGATTCCCCAAACCTCCCCATGACCGCAGCGCTTCCCAACCTCTCCACGCCTCAGGCTGGGATTTTTGTGGACACCCCAGGGATGTGCCTGGCGTTTTCCCATTCCCGGGGGTGGGAGCAGACCTCCCAGGCTCGGGCCACCGCGGGGGCCACGCGCGTTGGGGACAGGAGGGGACAGGAGGGGACAGCGCGCTGCCGCCCGCGGGGTCGGCGCCCCCGGCCCCGGCGCCTCTCAGCGCCGCCGCTCCCCGGCGCTCTCATTAACTGAGGATTGCGAATGGGTCAGCAGATCTATACACTCCTGTGTTCCCCGGCCTGCTTTATTTATTTCTTTCTCTTTGCAGGATGCTGAATAACTAACCTTTCCCTCAATAGGCAGATTTGAAAAAAAAAATAGGATCCATCGCACAGCAGCAGGATAGCCTTGCTCTGTTTTGACCTTTCTGAAATTAATTTCCCAATCTTAGCTTTCAAAATCAGAGATTGAAAAGACCTATTAGATCAGCCAATCCATCTTATCACTAGCACGGCAGCAAGCAGAGACCCCAGCCAAGTGCTTTTCTATGCGGGGAAAATATTCTGGAATAAGAGGGGCATGAATTTAAAGTGAAATACCTGTTCCGGAATATTCTGCACGTGGACACGTACTCTGGAATAACTGCAGCTGATCCTGACTTTGCTCAGTTGACACCTGGAGCTGCCCACTGGAACAGAGCGGAGAAAAAAAATTCTCTTTTAGGGTAAGAAGTCATTTTTGTGGGGTAGTTCTGTGAAATAATTCTGCCCCTCTGACCCTTTTTTCCCAGGCAGGCTGCTGCTCACAGGGCAGCACCACCAGGGAGGAGAGGGATGGGTGCTCAGGGAAAGTCCCCCCTGACCTGCAAGGATGTGGATCAGGAGACAAAATTCTGGTCTGCAGCTACTCCAGGAGCCTGGGGTGTTAACAGGCACCTCTCCCAACCTGCAGTGTAGCTCCTTTTCTGGGAGCACTGCTCTTCTCAGTGGGGCCCTGCTTTTCCAGACAGCAAAAAACTCGGGGGTAAAACCCAAATCTTATTGTTTGCTGCCCTGGCCAGCACGGCCAGCCCATGGTGGGGGTGCCCAGGAAGGCCCCTTGGTGAAGGGAGTGCTCCTGCTCCCTCTCCTCCTTTTCCCCTTGGAATCCCTGGGGCTCTGAAGGCTGTGTTGATCTGGAGGGAACAGGTCACAACCCTGTGCTGACCTTGGTGTCCGCCTCCACCCTGCCCCTCACTGCCCAGCAATGCCTGACAAGCTTGGACACCTCCAGGGTGGCATTCCCAGGGCTCCTGGGGATGTCTGCAGGGTTTGCATGTGCAGGGCAGCACCGAGAGGAATCCTGCTTCTCAAAAACGACCCCTTGCACAGGTCTGGTCACACCAACCTGCCCCAGGTGGCTCAGGGAGGTGGCTCCAGCAGCACATGGAGCCCAGGTGTGGCCTGTCCCCTCTGGAGTGACTCCACTGTCACACAGGGATGGGGGAAGCTGCTGGCGACGCCGAGCAGAGCTGTGGCTGTCACGGATATTGGTGCTGGGAGACAGGAGAATGCATTCCAGGTGTGTGGGAAGCAGCTTCTCCCCATGAAACGTGATGGGAAGGAGCCTCTGCCGACACCTGCAGTGAGCGTGTGGCCGAGGAGCTGGGAGTTAACACCAGCAGGTGCCTGGCAGCTTAAAGCCCTGCTACATTTCCTATCAGTGCTGTGGTTTGGTGAACAGCTCCGAGTCTTTTCCCATGGAAACCCCTCTGTTCTGCCTGGGCAGCTCTTGCTGTGTGCACCCACCACCCCCTGCTCGGGGAGCACCGAGAGCACACAGCAAACTCTGGGCACTCAACAAGTCCTCTCTGCACACACTCAGGGCCAAAAGATCAATATTGACACTTTAGATGATTTCTCTCGATTTGTTTTTTCTTCAATTGTTGGGGCAAAGTTCCACTTTTCCAATATCTTGGGTTCTTGGCTAATAGAAACAAATAAAGTGAAAGCTTCTGTCCACAATGGGTGAGGAGCATCCATTGTCAGCGGGCGCTAATCGGATTAAATTGGCTCCTGGCTCTATTGCTCGGGGATAACTCACTCCTAAATTTTTTCCCATCTCAAGGGGATGGGCCATTGTTGCTTTTCACCCCCCCTTTTCTTCCTATTTAAATCTGACAGATAGAACGAGGAGCGGCTGGAGCTGACGGGAACAAAGAGCGGAGTCCAGCCCGGGGCCATGCCTGGTGCGGGCGCCCCAAGGCCCTTCTCCCGCTTGGGCATCACCACTGCTGCACCCCATTTAAAGCCTGGATGTGGCCAGGCAGGGAAAAAACCTGCGGCTGTCCACGCTCAGGTCGCTCCCCATTATCATTTTAATCCTGGCACAGCCCCTTGGAAGGAGCTGCAGCAGCAGCAGCCACGTTCCAGCGAGCAGCCCGGAGAGAAGAGAGACACGGCCTTAAATAATGCCACCTTCGCAGGGAGGCCCCGCCAGCCGCCAGCTACATCTTTGCCCGGAGTCTGATAATTTTCAAAGCTATTGGCAACCTGGGAATTTTCCTGCCTTATCACCAGGGCTCAGCTAACTTCACTAACACTAATCAGAGCTGGAATCATTCATTCAAGGATTGCATGATCATGTTTTTCTTTAGCGGTGACAGCTGCCTGAGCCGCATTAGCAATGCAGATGAGTCAGCCTAATAGGTTAATGCAGAACACGCGAAAATTAGGTTTAATCCCCAGTGAAATAATCTAACATTTTCACATTTCTTGATGTTGGGATAGAGACATTGGTGGTGACTCAATTAGGTGTAATGTAGATCAAAGCAAATTTACCTTCTGGCTGAACCTTCCCCGTAGTTTAGATAGAAGAATATAAGGGTTCTTTGCTAATTGGCCAATGGCTGTGGGGAGAATTGTAGGGAAAGGGAATCGCGCTCTGGATTGGGGTCTGGAACGGGGCACGGGCTCTGCCAACACCAGGCACAGCGAGCAGCCCCTGCTCCTCTCCTTCTCTCCATGCAGCCTCACAAATGAAGACGTCTGGGGGCTTTTCTGCAGTTTAATTTTACTCCCCCATTCGTTTTTAATGTCCCGTGCCGCAATATCCCCGGCGAGGTTTGAAAGACCTTGTGCGATAAAAGGAGCGTATAAAGGAGAGGAAGGACCCCACCCCGTGTAATGTTTCCATTCCCGGGGAATAACATATCAAACAGCAATCGCTTCCAGTCGTAAAGGGAGTGGAACAAAAAATTACATGCCCTCAGTTGCCAAATTATTTTTTTGCCTTGACATCTTAATTCTTAATCCTTGTGTGTGGTCAAATCAGCCTACTATAGACAACCAATCAAGCAATTATTCCTAAATTATATTTGCCCAGCTCACATTGATTGGTTATTCTTTTCTTATTGGGTAAGCTCATTAATTCCGAGCAGCTTGCTTATTATGCTTTCCACATCATTTTCCTTCGGAGCCTATCTACTCACACCAGCCTGCTGATGTTTCAAGATGCCACGCAGAAAAAAAAGGCCGAGTGATCTATTGCATTGTCTCTTCCAGCAATTACAATTCACATTGCTGATTAACTTTGATGTGAAAACTAATGAGATAAGGCAAGTTATCAAGGCGGACCTGATCGTCATCTCATTTATAGAGCATTTGCCATCAGTGAATGACAAAAACTAATGAAGATGTATCTGACAGCAGGCTGAGCCGCGGCCGAATTTCGTTTCTCATCAGCGAGTGCTCTGCTTCGAACTCATCAGTCTATCTGAAACATGTGGAAATTAGCTTAATAATGAAAACACTTCATCCAAATAGACAAATGTTTACATTAAAACAGCTACGTGATAAATAGATGTTAAAGATTTTATGCCTTCTTGAGTCTAAACAATGGAGCACAAAATATGTTCTCATATTCACTAAATCATGCCCATAAAAGCTCCTTCCCTCCCCACGTGCCGCCGCCGTACCTGCAGCGGGCTCCCCTCCCTGTGGCTCACCGAGATTCCTGGGCTGCGGCTGGAATCACTCGGGCTCTAACTCAGGGATGGATGCCCGTGCCAGCAGCGCTGGGCAGGGACAGCCCCCCTGTCCCTGCCCACACCTGGGGCACACGGCTCCCAAAAGCAGCTTTTTTTAGTGATTTTTTAACTTAGAGATGCTGACATTTACCCAAGGTAGAAAAGAGACCCGGTTGGCCCCCTCTGTCCTGTACAGAGTGTAAAGCAGAGGCATAATTCATGTAAATACAGCAGCGTTCCTCTCCTGAGCCGTCACCAAAAAGCCGCTGCAGTATCAGCCCGGTTTAGAAATGTTGTGATAAAAGGGAGGCAGGCAGAGCTGCTCCCATTTTTAATATTGTGGCTTTGGTATCTTTATTTATGAGAGACTATTTCATATTTGTCGGGCACTATTTCACATGCTGCTGCTACGTCCAAACGTGTCCCCGAGATGTTTTTGCATCTGGAATAAAATATTCGTCCACAACGCTGGTATCAGAATGACGCTATTTTTAATAAAAAAGACAGGCATCTGCAAGGCAGAAGGGTGAAACTCTCGCTTTGAAAATTATTCTAAAAACTGCGATACTTCAATTAAAATAAAGAATTGGTAAAAGATTCTGTTCCTTTAATATGGTATTTCCCTCTCCCTGAAAAATCTATACGGACAGGCTATGAAGCATTGCCTCCTTTAGGAAAAAACCAACCCCAAGCACGCTATCCCCAGTGCAAGAGGAACTTTAGATTTGATTTTTAAAAAACGGTTATCCAAGCAGAGTGGGGAAAAAAAAGTTACAAAAAAAAATTTAAAAAAAGAACTAAAAAAGAGAGAGCTTTTGCAGAAAAGGCACAGGAGCTGCTATAAATTCCGTGCAGCGGTGGCTCCGTGGAAAAGGCAGCGGGTCGCGGTGTCCCCAGCCCGTTCCCTGCGCCCCGCACTCACCGCGTCCCCGGCTCGGCCCCGATGGAACTGCCCTGCCCGGGCATTGTGCGGCTCAGATCAGCCCGCACAAAGGGCCCGCATCCCGGCCAAGTTAAAAGAAAAGCCTGCTAGGAAGCGCCGGCGACAAATTACTACTTCAGCGCTGGATTAAACGTAAAAGCCCTTCACAGAGCCGCAGATAAATCCTGCGCGCTAGAAGGAACCATAAAAGTACGCGTTCAAGAGCTACAGGCACAAGTGGAAAATTGACACCAAAGATTTTTTTTTTTTTTTTTTTTAAAGTAGGCGAAGTTTATAAAATTTCTGCGGCCGCCGCAGGGAGAGGGTCGCGGCAGCGCAGCGCTCCCGGGCACCGGAGCTGGACACGTCCGCGGCCACCGGAGCGAGCATTCCGTGAAATCCCAGCAAGGTTTGCTTGGTGCCTCGGAGGGCTTTTGCTTTGCGCGTCTCTTGTTTGTTTGGTTTGCGATTTGTCGGGTTTTTTGGTCGGGTTTTGTTTGTTTGGTTTGTTTCTTTTATTCCCCCTTTTTTCCTCCTTTTTTTTAGCCAGCTAATGAAGCAGAATGGTTTCGCTTTCACCACTCGCGCACGGAGTGGGAAAGCACTAAAGCACTGCTCCCATCCTCATTTCCCTTTTTCCCTACATCCTTCCCAATCCTGCCGTGCGACCCCCGCATCCCGCGGGATGCTCCGGACGCCGCCGCCGCGTCCCTCCGGTGCCCACCAACTCCGAACGTGTCACCCGGGCATGGTTTATCCCTCGGCTGCACAGCCATCGTTTGACATCTCTCAGGTGCCATCCCGGGCACGGCCTGGCCCTGCTGGCTGCCCGGGTGTGCATCTCCGTGTGCCCGCACGGACAGACGGACGGACGGACGGGGAGACAGAGAGGGATGCTGCTCCTCCCTCCCCCTCCCCGGCCTTCATCCCGGCCGCCTATTTTAATAAATAATTACAGGCAGCTAAAGGATTTGTTCTTTCCAAAAGGTCTCCCCTTCACATTTCTCGGAGGTTCAGCTCAAGGAGACACCATGATAATAAGGCTGACTCGGGATCCCTACTCCACAATGTCATTATGAGCTACCATTCAAAATGGAAAAAAAAAAAAAAAAGTCTGTATATTATACCTAAAAGCATTACAAGGTTAGTGTCTCAGCTTGGGAAATATTTAATGCTGCTGGGAAAGCAGCTCTGCTGCTCTGAGGAGGAGGAAAAGGGAGAAAAAAAACACAACGAGAGAAAAATCCTTTCTGAAACACAAGCCTAGAAAAAAGATGTTGGGAGCGAGCACGGAGATCATTTGCATTTCCAATGACTAGGACTAATCCTCCGCTACCACAGTTATATTTTCTTATTACTTTTCCTAATTGTCTCCTTTTTTTTTTTTTTTCTTTTTTGCTTGTAGCTTTTCCTCCCGTCTCTGTTCCCATCTCCCGTTATTGTCTGGCTCGGGGCTGGATCACCCAGAGCTGCTGCCGGCCCCTCCACACTGCCCAGGCCCCACAGCTGGGAGAAAACCTGGGTGCCACACACACACAGAGCTTGGGACCCACCAAGGGTCTGGCTCTGTTAGGGATTGCTAAGAAATATTTCTGGGGGCAAGGAAGGGTTTTTGTCTGGTGCCCGGGGCATGGCCCAGGCGGAGAGCAGCCCCAGCAGTGTCCCACCCTGGCATGGGCACCTCAGGAACCAGCCAGCCCTGTCACCCCCAAAAGCCACCTTGGGCTGGCAGGGAGTGGAGAACAGACCAGCCTGAACCCCTCAGCAGACAGACAGCACCCACTCAGGGTTGTTGTTCCCAAAATCCCAGGTTCCCCAGGCAAGGAGCATGGTGAAATCCCCAAACCCTGCTCCAGAGGCTCTCAGCTCCGAGCACTGCCTGAAAGTGGGGCTGTGTCTCACCCCCAACTCACAGCCTCTGTCTCTGCTGAGGAAATTACACAAGCAAATGCCTGCTCGAGACCAGCCACCAAACCGCTCCCACAGTATTATCCTAAAATTTGCTAATAGTGGCTCTTTCACATAAATTAAGTGATAATGAAAAAAAGCCTCCCTTTGAATTTATATATATTTCAGCAGAGAATAATGTTTTATTTAAAATAGTTACAGCGTGCCTTTTGATTTGGAGTTTAAAGTAAATAATATTTGTACATCTAAAACATACTCAAGACAAATGAAAAGCCTCTAGATGCTTTTGTATGAGATGCTGAAGAGCTCTACAAACTTAAAAGCACAACCTCAATTAAGCCCATCTTCATCTGGAAAAAAAATTAGCAACTGAAAGCTGAATATATTAGATAATGCACACTTGCAGGAGAGCATTCTCTTAGCAAAAAATTCTTGATAACCAACCTAAAGCTGGCCTTCGAGTTGCTCGATGCTAATTTTGTTTGAAACTGTTTAACTAACTCTGAATAGATATCCATATTCAACAAAGACATAATTAATGGCAACCTTTCTTCTGCTTAGAAGACATCATAACAAGCAGAAAAGTACAAAAAGATTTTTATAGTAACTAATTTAAGGACAAAGGGTTGACCTCTAGCATTTCATTAAATAAATGGAGCGAATGAAAGAAGAGTGACAGTATTCATCCTTGTTCAATTCAAGCAGCCAATTTCAAAATGCAAATCATAATCTGCAGATGTTGGAGCCTGATATATTTTTTTAAAATATCATTTGTTCAATTTAAGAACATCAGACATTTGAATTTTAAATTAAAAAAAAAAAAACAAAAAAACAACAAAAACCAAACCAAACCGATTCCCAGCTCCAGGTTTAGGTGCAGCGTGACCGTGCGCTCGGAGCCGGGGTCTGCTGCTTGGGCTCTCCTCCCTCCCCACCTCCTCAGCCATTCATTTTAGACATTATTCTCAAAACCTTTTAATGGAGAAGTTCTGCTAAGCTGCACATTATTCCTGATTAGCACAGCTGGCTGGTGCTGCTGCCTCTGCAGCCCGGGGACGGCCGAGAGCAGCTCCGCGTGCAGCCCGGCCAGCGGCTCCAGCCTCCCTCCCTCCATCCCCACCTGTGGGCACCCAGCGACCCAGGGGGATGGATCCTCCCTGGATGTGCTCCCATGGCACAGGGACAAGTGTCCTGGCTCTGGTCCCCATGGATGGCAGAGCTCCAGGAGGTGACCAGAGCACAGGCGGGGACAACAACGGGCAGTGAGCTGACTCTGAATTTGGGAACACAGCCCCAAACCTCCAGAGCTGGGTTTTCTTCCAGGTGCCAAGGTGGGAAAGGAGGAGATTTTGGCTGGACCATGGATGATCTGCAACCCTTTAGGAGAGGAGGGATGAAGTCTCAGTGTCCAGCTGGACACTTGGTGCACACCAATTCCACAGGGCTCTGGGGAAGTCAAACATGAGCCAAGGCACATGGGGAGCCTGGGGGAGCAGCTCCAGATCACAACAGCAGCATGAGTTCCTCCCTTCTCCTTTCTACACCAGTTCCCACAGCAGTTTCCAGGTTTGCAGGGATAAAATAGAGCTGGTACTGCTGAGCCTGGACACCTGTGGGGTTTGGTTTCTCCCAGGAAATGGCTTTAGGGTGTTTGGAAGTGTTTTTGGAGAAGCATGAGATTTTAACATTTATTTTGGCCATTGAAACCCACAGAAGTTTCTGGCCTCGCTGAACTGGGCACAGTGGACCAACACAGACATCTCCTCAGTGAGCAATTCCCTTCCTTCCTTAATAAATGGAAAAGATCCCACATTCCCACCAAAGGGCCCCTAGCTACCGCTAAGTTACAGTGAAGCACAACCTCTGCAGAGGCATGTATGTTAATTAAATTGCTGCTGATTAGAACCCATCAGCGTGGGTAGAGAGGGACTGAAATAAACACCCAGGAGCATCCCTGGGAAAAGGAAAGGAGAGCAAAAGTGCTGTGTTGTGGCCTCACCCCGAGCAGAGCAGAGCCATTTCTGAGAGCAGTTTTGTCCCTTCCCAAAGGCCACGAGCCCACCCTGGCCCCACTGGAGCTGGGCACGGGCAGGAGGAAGGGCAGGGCTTTGCCAGCCCTCCTACACAAACAGACCCTGCAGCTGTCGCAGGGCAAAATAAATGACTTCCGGAGGTTAGGGAGAATAAATGAATCCATTCAGGCATGAGTGAAGGGGACATTGTTTTCCCCCTCGAAAAAAAAAAAAATCCCTCCCCAACAACCTATATATTAAGGTATCAATGAACAACAAATTCATTCAGTTATGACACAGGAAATCTAAAGCAGAATGGACTGCAAAACAAACTCGATTTATCTGCGCCACACACGCAAGAGGAAAAAATGCCTCTTGTTGGCTGCTCTGCCAGGGCTAGGGCTCCTCTCGAGGATTCCAGCCACACACAGAGTGTTTTCTGCCACTGCTTTAGCTGTGGGTGCGAACTTCTGAGATTAAGATTGTTCCCTTAGGTTTATCCTCTTCAGGGACAACGTGTGCACAATACGCCTTTGGAACGCATTTAAAGCCAGGCTGCAGATGCACATAATCTCCATCCTCCTGCACCACAAACAGGAGATGTGGAGGTTTGGTTTGTGCTTTTTTTTCTCTAAAGGGAGGGGAATTACTCATTCAAAGAGAAACAGAGTTTTCACTGTGGAAACCTTCATTTTTATATTAGAAAAGAAGAGGCAAAAACTAAAACGCCGGCTCGAGCCAGACCTGACTTCTCAAAACAAGGCAGCAGCTCCCTCATCTCCCAGCTCTCAGCAGCAGCCCTGAGCCCACCCAGGGGACCCCATCTGCTCCACTGCATGTCTGGGCACATGCTGGGCCTGAGGGGACACCCCCAACCTCCAGAAGGACAGAGGGACACTGCCCTTCCTACCCTTGGCATTGCCACAGACTCACTGCCCTGAGCCCACTCCCCTTTGCTGTCCAGCACCATAAACCTCAAACGTGGCTGAGAAACAAAGCCCATCCTCCTCTTATTTCCAAAACATTTATGCTTAGCTGTTTTCCCCGAGTAACGTTAAAAAAAAATCTCTTAAAAACAGAGTGCAGCGGGTCAATCCTGCTGTAGAAATGTAGAATTGGTACCCAGCTGCAAGGAGCACTCGGCGTGCAGGGGAATAATCCAAAAGGTTTTAATTAGGCAAAGCAGCAATAAATGAAGGAATATGAGCTTGGATGAGAACACTCAAACGGATAAATAACGGGGAAAGGCGGCATGCGGGAAGGGGAGATCTCGCTCCTGCCAGGGAGCCCCAAAACTGGGCTGGGCACAGAGCCGGGGGCGCATTAATGCCGAGCACATCCCCGATCCCATGGGCAGAGCCAGCAGCCCAGCCCTTCCGTCAGCCGCTGGCTTCCTCCGCGTCCCGGACAGCTGCCCGTCCGTCTGTCCGGCCGCGGCTCCCTCGCTGCCCGCGGTGCCCGGCTCCGGAGGGGTCCCCCACAAAGGCGGGATGCGCCGGGGCTCCCTCCCGGCCGCTCCTTAGCGAAGCAAGTCACGCCGCCGCCACAACTGCTCCTCTGTGCCTGTTTGAACTGTCCCTCCCAATTAGCAGTAATAAGGGACTCTGTAAAGATGAGCAAACACGGCGCATTCATTAGTCCCGGCGGCCCCCGCCCTCGCTGCCGGCAGCCCCGGGAGATCCCCAGGGCACCGCTCCCGAGGATGCCGAGCGCATCCCGCCCGGCCCCAAAGGCAAATTAATGACGAGCCGATCCGACAGTTTGCCCGAAATTATTTTATTCTGCCCGAGAATTGATTACTCCCCGCCTGGAAATATGTCCAAATCAATACGCCGAAGCTCAGGACGAAAAAAAAGACATGCTCTAGCCCCATTTATTTATCCACTTTTTTGAGGAATGGCACATAATTTACTGGGTCGGAATTGCTAAGCCTTTCCAGAGCGAGGACTAATGACCAGCTGAAGGGAAGCAATGCCTCCCATCCATCTCCCAGGCGAGCCACGAGTCCCCACACGCTGCTGGTGATGACCTTGGCAGTGGCCAAGATGCCCACGGTGACAGAATGTGCCTGAGGCCATCGTCAGGCAGGTGGATACAGATGTGAAACATGTGGGTCGAGGCAGTCACCAAAGAAAATGCTTTTAAACCTCCCCACAAGGATGATTGGTGCCCAGGTGGGGGTCTCTGCACAGCCTGTTCCTGCCTGGCCAGTTTGAACCAGGCTGGAGTAGTCACTGCCTCAGGGGTGAGCGATGCTGAACATCCACCACAAACCCTGAAACTGTGTGGACAACACCTGTGGCTGGGCCTCAGCACTGCACAACAACAACCTGCCCTACCCAGGGCGTGTGGGTTTAGCTCCCCAAAGCAAATGGCACAAGGGACACCACGGGACAAGGACATTTTGCTGAGCCCCAGGCCTGGAGGAGGTGGCAGCAAAGGCTCCCCACTCTCCGGGTGACATGTACCTGCCAGAGTGCCCCATTTGCCAATGCTCTGCATGCTCCAGGGGGCCCTGCATTTTCCAGGGCATTAAACGCTCCTGTCCCCCCTGGAAAGCTCGGTGGCAGCTGTCACGCTGCTCACGGGGGGGTGGCTCCTGCTGCTCACCATCAGTGTCACTCGCGAGCCGCTGGCGGGTGAAGGACGAGGTGGCCCCGGTGGCCCCAGGAGCTGCCAGCACCAGCACTGAGGGGCAGCTACAGCAGCACATCTGCATGGACACTCACGGGGTCCCATGTGCACTGCCACCCACGGAAAGGATGCTCCTGATGGTGTTAAAACAGGAGAACTCAAACCTTTCTGCCTGCTGTGAGCCCTTCAGGCAAACACCTGCATGTAAAACAGATATGAAGCAGCAGAGCACTGCAAAAATCCAAACCCAGGGCTTGCTGGCTTCCCCTTGAGCAAAGCCCTTCCTAGCCAGGCTGCTCCAGACATCTCTGAGGGCATGGTGTCCCCAGGCCTGGGCAGCCTTGGGCTGGAAGAGAATTCCCTTTGGCCCTGTCTCACAGACGAGAGATGCCAGGGTGGGAGAAGGGAACCAAGGAAAGAGCAAAACACAGCAGGGATTGCAGCACACCTTGCTGAGCCCCAGCTCAGAGGCAGGGCAGGGAGAGGAGTGGGTTTGCACCCAGAGAGCCCAGCCTGGCACTGCTGATGAGCCTGAGTCCCCCAGCCTGAGCCCTTGGCCAGGGGCTGCAGGGCACAGCCCAGCTCACACCCTGCTTCAGCTGCACTTGGCTCTGCTCACAGGGGATCCTTCTAGACTGAAACGCTGCTGCTCCCCCATTCAGAACGGGAACATCTGTGAAAAGGGATCATTCATAACAAACTTGTGAGTGCTGGGTAGGGAAAAAAAAATACTCATCCCAGAAAACAACACAGCCTTTATTTTGTGGTGCGGACGCCTGAGCCTGCAGCACCCTGGAGGGTGGGGCAGGGAGGGCTGGGGGCTCAGCTCATCCCCCTGCACCCCCAGGCTGCACAGCCCCCCAGGCACAGCCTGGTGCAGCAGGACAGGACAGCAGGGACACACGGCAGGGCCCCATTCCTTCACTCGCCTCCCTCCCAGCCTAACAGGCACAAATCCCCCCATGTGGCAGCAACACAAACGAGTTTTATTAGTCAATAAAATATTTGGAACAAAATAAATGGTTTTGTCAAACACTGTATCTCCTCAAATAATAATGATGCACCAGCTCACCGGGAAAAACAAGCGACATTCATATTCTGTGGCAAAGGTTTATTTCGCCTCCCCGAGGAGAGGGGAACGGGCATCTCAATTCGGAATTCAGACACTGTATGGGAATACAGTAACTATAGTTCTCAGAGGGTTTGTGCAAATGCCAGCAAAACAAACCCCAAATCAAATTTATTAGCTGGTGGAGATCTCTAACAATCTTACACAGTGACTGATGAAGCCGTCGGGGAATTCCTTTCAACATTTAGTGATTTAAAGCCCCTACAGAAACTTCATTGTCTGCTCCAAGACACAAAGAGTTCCTCGGTGCCCAGTGCTGCTCCGACAGCGGCACTGGGGTGGGTGACATTGCCAACGTGTGCTTTCCTTCATCTGGAAACATTTCCAGGAATCCTAACATCCTGTGGAGCACCATAAAGGGAGGAAGCACAAATGAATTAAGAATGGCAGCCTGTGTCCTGAAGGGCCTGTCTGTGTTTTGATGGCAAGGTGGGGATGTTCACTTCTGCCCCAAATGTGCTTCCAGAACCAATCTGGATGTCATTCCTCACACGGATCAGCCACTGGACACCCACAGTCTGCTCAGAAGGGACAGGGCAGAGCTGCAGGTTTTGGACAGAGCCAGCTCCCACCGAATGCTGGGTGCCAGAACAGGGCTGGCTGTGCCTCAGTGGGTCAGAGCTGCTCTCTGGGAAAGCACCAGCACTGGGAAAGCACCAGGCTCCCACTCCAGGTGAGGCAATGCCCTTCCTGAGGATGCCTGAGCGGAGCAAGGTGGAGGTGAAGGCACAGCTCTGCCCCCAGAGCACCCACACCAGGCCAGCTCCCACAGAACTGCTTTTAAAAGCAAACCCAGAAATGCACAGCTCTAATTGCCAGGTTTTTTGTCATGCACGCTCATCACTGGGTCATTTGCATTTTAGCTGCTAAAATATCAAGGGGATGTTACTTAATCAATCACGGCAGCTCACAAAGTCCTAAGTGAGAGAATATTTTTTGATTGTCTCTGCTTGTATCTAAACATCTCACAAACCCGCCAGCCAGTTCTTCATTTCAATTAGGGCAATGCTGATCGTTAGCTAACTAATAAGGACCAATTTTCTGTCACAACTATTTCCTAATTAAATTCAAAACAGAGATTTCTAACCCAGATGGTCAGCAATGCTACAGATTTGTTTAAATTTGGTATCACAGTAACAAACTACTAATTAGGGTTTGTAAATACACCAATTCCCTTATGACTTAGTTGTTAGTAATGCATACAACCGGTTTATTAAAGCACTAATTGTGTCTGGCTTTACTTGGGCCTAACACATAATCCACTTATCACATACTGGTACCAACTCATTTTGAAGGGATTATGAATGAAATCATAAATGAGGTCTCGCATCCCTTTCCTGGTATGCTTAATAAAGGTTTGCTGTCATATTTAGATGGCATATTTAGATTTGCTGCCTCTGATGGAGAGCGGCCCCGCAGTGACGCTGACGCTCCATCCTCCAAAGCCTCTTTGACACAAAAAGTTTCTGCCTCAGCTCCACTGGGCAGCAAATTGTCCCAGCAGCCAAGCTACTCCAAAAGAGCTCTGGCATTTCCCAGAGAAAACACTGAATTGTTTATTTCCCACAGAAGTCAAGCTCAGCCCCTCCACAGGGCTGGGGGCTCACAGAACCCTCGTCCCTTTGCCTCATGAGCCTGGACCACCTTCCTGTAGAGGGATGGAGGGCACCAAATCCTCCTGGATTTGGAGGATGCTCTCCTGCCCTTGCAGAGGGACAGCGCTCTGGAAAGGACCCCGTTTTTGAAGGAAGGCTTTGTTCTGAGGAGCCCAAAGGGGTGACACCCCACAGCCGGGGCACTGACGCCCCTCGCCGCCGTGGCTTTATCAAGAGTGCACAAAGTAGGAAATAAATGATAGATAACTGTGAATTGCAAGGTTATGTAAACATGGAGGGGGTTCCAGAAGAATCCTATTAAAGCATAAAAGAAAAGCGTGGATGGTTTATCACATCACTAAGACCCAAGAATGCATTAATAAATAGAAGAATAGATAACGAACCGTGGAGTACAAGGCTAAACTATCCGCTATTGTGAGGATCCTGTGACAGTAGAAACAATGAAGGGGAAGAAAAAAGCTTTGTTGGTCTGCCACCAGAACCTTGTAGTGTATCTTTTATAGCCCATTTTTAATGAATTCACAGCACCTATCAGTTATTCTCTGCCCAAATCCCTCATTTTCCTCCCTCTTGAATGCAAATTCCCATGCTGCACTCTGCCTTCACCATGACTTCCCCCGTTAAACTCGGGGGCTCTCTGGGTTTCAATGGCCTTTCAGCCACAACCAGAACAGGTTTCTGCTTTCATATTTCCAAAGGGTTTTCAGGATGGTAACAAAAGTGGGGCTCAATGCAAAGCAGGAGTACCTCTGAGCCTTGCTGCATCCTTTGCTTCTTCTGTGACAGGAGGGTGAATGCTCAGACAGGTCTGATTCAGCCCAGAGTGATGATGCCTAGACGTGCCTGCAAGGGAAAGAAAAAACCAAACACATGAAAGCTGCTGCTCCCCTTGCTGTTTTCCAGCCCTCTGCAAATAACACTGAGAATTGTTGGAGGGGACTTCATATTAATCCAAGAGATAGTACCCTCTTTGTGGACACTACTGAGACTCACTAACAGTTTATTTTCACTGCTCTGAGGGGGTTTTATCATTAAATAAGGACCTGGGATACATTTACTGTAGATTACTTTTATTTTTACTACAGCGTCGCTAGGTACAGAGCACTAAGGAGCCAGGGCTGACTATGACACACTCTGCAGTAAAACCCCACTGCCTCCAGCAGAATCCAAAATCCTGATGGACTTGCACGTAGAAAATCCCAAGGACTCTGTGCTGCTGTGCTGGCAGCTTGGTGAGGCACCAACATCTTGCAGGAGCACAGCCTTGACAAGGATGGCAGGGGCAGAAGAGGGTCTGTGCTAAAGATGGGCACAGCACGATGGATGCCCCAAGTTTCAGAGCTCTTTTGGTGGCAAACCCCACCTGCTGCAGGTCCCCAAACTGGGCCTAGTTTGAGGCTCACACTGGGAACTCCTCCTGCCTCCTCACTCTTCACATTCTGCCTCCTCACTCCTCACATCCCCAGAGGATGCTGCAGGTCAGTAGGAGAAGCCAGCTGCCTTTCCTCACTCTGAGAAAATGGAATTCAAGAGACCTGAGTGAGCCCCAAGCAGGGGGCAGAAATCTGTATTTGCCTTTTTCTGGACTGTGCCCACTTGAGATCCCAGTAGCTCTTGGTGCCTGTCCCACCAGCACATCCCTGTGAGCTTCCAGTGAGTCCTGCAGGACAGCCACACCACAGGGAGGGTCCCTTGTCCCCAGAGGCAGGACAGGGGGACACTTCCCCTATCCCTTGCTGGGTGCCAGAGGCAAGGCACAGGCAGGGAGCAGGCTGCCCTCCCTCCCCTCAGCCCAGAGCCTCTGCTCTGACCAGGAGGAGCAGAAAACAGGCTGCTGCTCTCCCAGGCACACTTCAGGCCAGTGAGGAGTACAGCCGAGTGCTCAACAGGCTCTGGAAATAAGTGGAAGTCAAATAAGTTTGCCACTCTTTGTCCCCCTTTCAATATCTAGCTTTGATCAAAATCCTTGGATACTCAAGTGGTTGTTGACTTAATGTAGTAATGAGACATAGCCTTAAGTGAGGCCATTTCCGTGCCCATTCAGGCTCTCTGAGAGCAAGGGACGCAGGAGGAAAAGCCTCTCCTGGTCTCTGGGAGCTGCAGCAGAGCCCAGAACAGAGGCAGCAGGAGGGCCTGGTGGCCACAGCTACACGAGGCACACTTTAACATTTAACACTTCAACATCCATTTTGTGCAACACAGCCTTGCTGGCATGGCGCTGGGTGGCACCAAGAAATCCACTGAGAACACCTCTTCCAAAAGCTGCAGCAGCAGGTGGCCAACTCCAGAACATCACTGTCACCATTGCCTCCTCCTGGAGAGCACTGGGGAACAGGGTGGCACCATCCCAAGGACGTGGACTGGACGATCCTAAAGGGATCATAAAGGGTTCTGTGATTCCCTGGGGCAGGCTATGGACCTGAGCGAGGCAGCAGGGAGGGAAGAGCCCAGGAGCCCTGAGAAAAGTTAAAAATTCTCCAGGTGACGGGGAGCAGCTCAGCCAATTAGGATTTTAATTCCCCTCGTTATGCACAGCCAGTCAATAAATTCTGCACCAAGCAGCTGCTCTAATTCTTAAGCCCATTAAGCCCTACATCTGATAGGCGGGCGGGAGGGGCTGCCAAGGGGCACAGACGGTGCTCCTCGAGATATGAAACATTTCCTCTTGTGCATCTGGGTCACCCCAGCCAGCCCCACTCCCAACGGGTATTTTATGGAGGCAGCGAGCAAGAATTTATAGAAATATCCTGCCAGACACACACACACACACCACATATGGAGAGAATAAAGAGGTGACTGTGCGGGGAGGGAGCGCTGGTGCTGCGATGGAGCAGGAGAGCAGAGTCTGGGATGGAGCAGCAGGATTTGGGTGTCTGAAAACACAGGGAGATGGTCCCAAAGAGCTGGGCAAGCAGCCAAGAGGGAAGAAAAGCAGGATCAGAGATGCGAGGAGGAAGAAAACTCCTGGAGCAGCATGGCAAGCCTGGAGAGGGCTGGCTGCCTCTGGGGTGGGAGGAGGCCAGGAGCCACAACAACAATTCCTGGAGAGAAGGGGCAGATGGCTGGATCGGAGGTATTCCCCCCACTGCAGAGATGAAAGGCAGCAGAGAAAAGGGAATACACTGGGAGTGGAAAAGCCTTTGGCAGCCAAGACGGTTTTGCTTGTTAATTGGCAACAAGCTAACACATTAATTACAAGCTAACACATTAATTACAAAGTTACTGGATGGTCAGGAAAAACACTGGCAGCAGAGCAATTCGCATTCCTCCGGAGACTGAGCAGAGCCTGCTCTAGGAAAGCTGCCTCTGCCCACCCACATCCAGGATCTGAGCACCCCAAAGCCTCAGAGCCAGGCAGAACATGAACAGGGATTAAAAACCACCCCACCTTCAGCTGAGATCTCGCTTGTCTCAGATTAGCGTGAAAGATTAATTGCAGGACACGTGCAACCGGCCAAAATTTAATTTATTCTCTTTTCATCCCTTAGACACAAATTTGAAAATAAGCTGCCCACTGCACAGCAGGAAAACACCAGCCCTACAAGGCACTGCTCCCCCTGTCAGCTCCACAGGGCCCTGGATGAGAGAGCAGCCCTTAAGCTTTGATCAAGGCAAGGGGTACAAATGAAAGTTTGCCCTCCACTGATCTCAAATGGAAGAATATTTTGCTTTTCCCTGAACCTCCCAGCAGCTGGAAGGTTGGTGCACTTTGGGTTTGGATTCAAAATCTTCTTCCCGGAAGGAGCTTATGGGTTCAAAAGCTCCAGCATTAGGAAGAAATCCTTCCCTGTGAGGGTGGTGAGGCAGTGGTGGAGTTTTCCCAGAGAAGCTCCATGTGTTTATTGCAACTCCTGCAAACAGCACTAATAAGTTTGCTAATAATGGCACAGATCAGTGGCTGCTGCTGGTAAATTAATTAGGAACGGCATCACTGTGCTCTGATTAGTTGCCATCCTTCCACCTTGTAATTTTGTCACCAGCTCACATTTCAAACGCCACTAGAAGCCCACTCGAGCAAGCCCATCCAGAAGGGGGGACCTGCAGTGCTGGGCACATGCTCAGAACTGAGAGAAAATGGCTTGAAAACCTTCAGAGCTTGTCAAGGCCAGTTTATTCAAGGTAATTAATCTGTCGTTTGGAGAGCATTATGTATTTCCTGCACAAGCCCAGCTGACAACACGAGGCTGCTGCAGAAGCATCTCGGTGCAGCGGGCCCCAAGGAGCTCAGGGATCAGCCTTTCCCCTGCCAAAGCACAGCTTCAGCTGGAAATTCATGATTACGTGCATTGGCTTCTCTCCCTTGCCTGCTGGGGTTTGAACTCAAGGAATTAAGTGAAAGTTTTAATTCCAAAGCCCACTGAACACTCCAAATCCAAGGAATGCACCTCAAAGGCCTGAGGCTGCAGGGACAGGAGCCAACACTCCAGATCTAGAACTGCAGCCCTCACCACCTCAGCTGTGGCAGCAACACAGATGGGGGCACAGAAATCTTTCTGTCGCTTCTGAGTTAACAATTTAGCAGGAAATGGGGATCCTGTGGGTCATTAGCATTAATTATTCTGCAATGCTCCGGCCCTGAGGAGAGACTGAGGACACTGACACACCCAGTGATGCACTGATGTACCTGCCTGTCCACCTGCAGCAGAGAGAATTTTAATTGAGTGGAACCAGAACAGCCTTCTGAGGTTCTGGGGGAACAGGCAGCAAACCCTGCCAGGGCTGTTCAGATGCTCCATGGTGCAATCCCCGGGTGCTGCCACGGCAAATGGAGATCAAAAGCAACAATAGTCTGCAATCAAGGATATCTGCATAATAGTTTTCCTGAAGGATGTTTGTGCAGGTGAGCGAGGAGTAAAGCATTGTTTCATCAAATGGTAATTTCCTTGTATCGCAGAGAATGAATCCCACTCGCTCGCCGGGGTGTAATTCAATTAAAGGGGAGAACCCTATGCCAGGCAATGAAATCTATCGGTTTGACTGCCATGCTGCAAATCACACCAAGCAAGAAAATGGCATTTGGTCCTGACATCATGATTTATTTCCTACTCAGTATCTTATAATTCTTACAAGATAAGCCAAGACGAGAAATTATCACATGTGCGTGGGTGTCGCGCCTGATCCTCTTTTATTTTCCCTTCCCAACTGCAGGACTGTGTGTTTCAGCCTTATCTTTGAAGAGGCCAGTAAAATAAATGGAAATATTTCACAGAGGCCAAGCAACCCTTGCTCTGCACCCATGGCTAGCTCAGGCATCTCCAACATCCAGATACATCCAGCATGGGACCAGAGAGCCCCACTGCTTCTCCTCCCCCAGCCCACTCCCCTTTCCTCAGGAGGGTAGAGAGGAAGGAATGCTGTGTTCCATGGGGAACTCTCTCCTCTCTCCCACCACAGGGAGGATCCCCAGCAGCTTGGGAAGGATGTCAGCTGTCCAGGATGAGGCTCCAGCATGGAGTCCTACCAAGGGGAGGCTCTCTGCCCATCTGCCAGCCTAGGGACACTGCCCCTGCCCCGCTGTGCCCAGCCCACCTCGCCTGCCCACATTCTTCTCCCCTCCCTTGGCAGCTGCCTGTAAGGGCACCTCAGCTCATCTCCTTGGCTACCAGCAGGAATGCCCGGGCATGGGGACGTGCTGTGGGGCTGCTGCCCTCCCCAGTGAGCATGTCAGAACCCTTTTCCATGGACAATCTGTGAGTTCATTGTCCACCCAATGCAGCTCAGCTCTTGGCCTGCCCATGTCACAGCCGCCCTTTGCATGGCACGGGGGGAATCTGTGGGCAGCATCACCAGACACACTTGGCTTCCTTCAGAGAGACTTTTTTAGCTAATTGACCCTCCTCCTCCTTCTTTGCTTTCAGGATCTTAAAATCTTCCCCCTCAGGGGAATCACCATCAGGGGAGCATCTTTTCCTCTCCTTGCCCACACTCCAAATTCCTGAGCACAGGTACACAGACATTCATTCCAGCCTGTCAGCAGGCAAGGAAAGCTAATTAAAGCATTTGTAGCACTGCTGGATGGTATTGCAATCCTCTGCAACTGGATCAGAAAGCTGTCTGGCCAAAAATAAACAGTATTTGAATTGATCGTGTTTTTATTGTATGCAGTTTACCCCTTTAGCACCACTCCCCATAACATCTCTTTCAAAAAAAGGCCCCACTCCATGGAAATCTTCTCTCCCAGACCTTCCTGAAGGGCTGTGTGTCCACACAAACCTGACCTCCCGGTGAAGGCTGTTTTCTCCCAAGTGCCCTAAAAACTGTGCTAACAATGGGGGCGAACAGGAAGGCTGGGGAAGCTGCAGCAGAGGACAAGCCACCCCAGTGTGAGTGAGAGGAATAGATGGGTGACAGTCACCTTGTGCTTTGCACTTCACCTGTTACCTGCCCGTGCTTTTCCCTCTGGGAAACGCGGCTGCACCGAGTCACTCCAAGTTCCACTCCTGAACCAAAAGTTAATCTGAGTTTGAGAACAAAAGCAGAGCTGTTTGTCCTTGCACACCAAGGACTATGACTATTGAAAGGGTTCCTCACTGCAGGCTTGTCACCATCTCTGCTTTAATCTCCTCCTCTCCTCTGCCCCTTGCCTCCCTCCCGTCACTCCCGCTGCTCCAGAATTCTTGGCCAGGCTAGTGGGATACTCTGGGTGAGCGCACGGCCCCCTCAGCTCCCTAACAAGATCATCACCTCCTGCCAGAGAAGAAACTCCCACCAAAAATAATTCTGATATCCAAACCCTGTTACGAACTGCTCTTTGACACAAACAGCCTCGGCAGCCCCAGCAGATCCCAGCGCTGCTGCGGGTCAGACGTGTTGTGCCTCCAAAAACCTTTCTGGAACTCAGGTTTCCCTTTCCACAGAATTTATTGCGCTCATCTGCCGACAGAATGAGGCAAAACCCACAAACAGCCATTTTTAAGACACCCAGAGCATTTCAGGAGCCGGGGCAGCGATGTCACACACATTAACAGCTGGTGACAGCCCAGCGCTGTCACATTAGTCAGCGCTGCAGCAGACAAGCATTATTTGCCCATCAGCCTTGAAAGCTATCACCACGACCTGGGAAAGAGACAGAGACAGGGAACACATGGCTTGGATGGAGTCACACAGAGCATCGTTATCGACGTGAAAAACAGCTCGTTTTCTAAAGCTGTTGGCGGCGGAATTCTAGGTTATCCAGGTTATCTCCCGGCCCGCACAAGGAAATCTTGGTGCAGCCATTATCTGAGAGCAAACTGGTTCTGTAGTTTGCAAAATTAATAATATTTAGCCCGCTAGTTTCCGTAGTAACCAGCCTGCCATCCCTCCCTGGCTGCCCGTGGCAAGGTCTCTGAAGCATTTCACATAGTACTTATCCATTTTCTTGCTCTCACCTCGCTCTCACCTTTACTTTCAGCGCAGAACGCAACACAATCCACCGCCACTAAAGACTAGGCTGAGAGTCAGATTAAAATTATCCCTGTTTGCCCTGACCTCTTTTCTCTGCAGGTGAGAGTGTCCCCATTCAGCAGCTAAATGAAGCAGAAATGATGGAGTGTTTGTTTTCCCTGACTTTTCCTCAGCTTGCCAGTAAATTTACAGCCACGAATATGAAGTGTTAATTTAATGTTCCCACTGAGCATCTCATTGTCAACAAAGGCTTCAAACCCTACGAGAGGAAAAGGTTAGCTCATGCAGAAAATGACCCTTATGGCTTGATTGCCTTCTGGTCCAGACTCGCTGCGAGCAGAAAGCGGAGGGCTTTGACTCGCAGCTTAATGCATTTGATGGCGATAAATGGGAGCTCTCTGCTCGGCGAGGGGACGGAATCACCTGTAATGCTCACTTATTTGTCCGCATACACAATCTCCACAGCCCCAAAGGGAAGTGGCCTCGTTGGGCCCCCCCATCCCCTCCTCCCCCCCCAAACTAATTTGACAGAACCGAAAAGTTAAACCCTTCATTATCCCCCCAACTTCAGCGGAAGGGGCTTGCTGGCTGCAGATTACAACAGGACAAATTAGCGGTGGCGTGAAGCATGAAATTGCTTTCTTCACTTGGCGCTGCAAAACTTTAAGGCCTCAGCTCTGGTGACGTGCAGGGAAAAAAAAAAGTTCTTCCAGGGAGGAGAAAGAATGAAAGAAAGAAGGAAGAAAGGAAGGAGAGAAGGAAAGGAAAGGAAAGGAAAGGAAAGGAAAGGAAAGGAAAGGAAAGGAAAGGAGAGGAAAGGAAAGGAAAGGAGAGGAAAGGAAAG
>WBNQ01011990.1:0-18762 GCA_013401375.1 Spizella passerina
TTCAGGCACAGGAAAGGCTCTGATCCAAACTTTAATATTAATCAATCCTGGTGTTTGTGTCTAAATCCAACAGAATCTAATTAGTGAAAATTAATAGGCTGGGTTCTGATTTTCTTAAATTTTTATGGGCACTTACTCTGTGTCATTTGTCATGATTCACAACAGCTGCAAGCCTAGTCTACAGGCAGTTCATACTTCAGCCAGCACAGAATGTGTATTTCTACCACAGGGAACTTTGTTCTTATCAGATAATTTGAAAAGTGGACTATTAATAATTTATTTCTCCTTGCAGAAACTTGTCTGGGATAAGAACACAAGGTAAAAGAGACAGCTTCCATGGCCCACAAACAAAAACATTTTGTTATTTAAATCTTTTATTTTTAGGGAAAGGTAACAATGGTCAAAAGATCATAAATTTTTCTAAGAAAAAACAGTTTGTTTCTATGGATCCCATGAAGGCAACAGTCACAGACATGACAGTCCAAAGAATATTTTAATGTAAACAGAATTTCAACACAGAACTAACCTTTATGTTGTTTCACATCTCAGAAATATCCGTCTTTAAGGATGGATTTTTCCCAGGAATATGGTTCCACCTTCCCTGCCATTCCCTAAGATAAAGGAAGACTGCAGTGAGGTTTCCCCCTCACCCTCCAAACTTCTTTTCTCCAGAATTATAAACTCAGTTCCCTCAGCCTTTCCCCACACAGGACATGCTCCCACCTCCTAATCTCCTCCTCTTCCCCAGTGAGACTTCAGCTCAGCAGGCAATGGCAGGACACAGTGGCTGCACGCCACTCTATCCCAAATGGCTACCTCCCAATCTACATTTGGATTAGCTAGGAACTTCACACAGCAACAGATGAGAAGTGGGCCTCTGGATGCAAAATAAGACAGTCATACTGCTATCACAAACTAACAAAAAGCAGGCAAGGCAGTTGATTTTTGCATATGGACGCAGAATTTATTACCAAATACCACTTGGCATTCAAACAGCACAGAGTGCCCAGAAGCAAAGAAATTGAAGTGACCGGCTCTTACTGTCTTAACAAATTGCAGAAGGTATTTTAAGGAGTATCCCACATCTAGCTTTGAAGTTAGACCTGCTTGGAGCAGGAGGTCAGCCTAGGTGGTGTCCAAAGGCTTCATTCAAATTAAATTACTCTGGTTTTATTCTGTACCTTGAAGCACTCAGGAAAGTCCTATAACATACTTAAAAGAACATTATGTGTAAAGACAAGAGCAATTGACTGACTAGATGAAGTAAAGAACTCTTAAAACCTTTCTTTAATGGAGATAAGTGGAGGTAAAAGAACATCTAGGTACCTAAGTTCAACATTTAAAAACCACAAGAGGTTTCTAAAATACCCATTAACCTCTTACTTAAAGCTCTCTACCAGACTGTTCTACCTGAATAATAGATTCAACCCCAGAGTCTCATTTGCATCCCTGCCCCACTCGCTCCACTGTGTCACTCCACAAATGCCAGTGGAGTCACACAGTAGAAAGGCCATCTCTGCCAAAAGGACAACTTTAGTTTAAGATCAAACAGACACGCAGGCACTTGATGGCATCTGATTGGCAGGTGCCTGCACATGATGGGAATGTGATTGCTATTTGCTGGGCACTTCATTGCTGCCTGATGGATGCACACCTGGGATGTGATGCATGGGTCAGTGTTGGACCAGAGGCTTTTACTCAGCCCTGGCCCCTCAGTCCCACGATTACTGATCACTGCTCCAAGTGACACAGCTGGAAACATGACACAGATTTTGAACACAAAAGCCCTTCCCTGGAACATTTAGGAAACCCTCCTACAAACCTCTGAGAGCTCTCCCAAACTTCTTAAATTCAGCACATTTCCACTCTGCAAAATACAGCAAAAGCATCCAGACTGCAAGAAATCTGCTGCAACCAACCAAAAGTTTGTCAACAGAAGACACTAACATTGCAACGTGACAGAATCATCAATACAAAGATGACCATGTTGGATCGAAATAACTCTAAAATACATCTTCTTGGTGCTGATTCTAGTATCCTGCTTCTCCAGCTCAAGAGCAGCTGGAGCACTGAGCCTTCCCCCCTTATAGGGCTTTTCAGCCACCTTAGAGCACCAAGATGGCATATGCATGTTTGCTGAAAATTCTTCTTTCCAAGGGGTGACAGAGAGCTTGGAGCCATGGACTCAATAAAGACTCTTTTTGTGGCACATTATAGCCTACTTCCTCACCCTCCAAATATTTTGTGCTCAACAGAATACAAAACTTCTTTCTCCCTCTTTTTTTCCCCACTTATACTAATATCCTGTCTGCTCTAAAGACTCCAAATTCCTTTCCTTGTAAAGTCAAATAATTCACTGATAAGTGATAACTTACTGATAATTAACTCACCTCAGGGGAATTAAACTTAATTCCTAACAATTTCCTGGGGAAGAGATTGTCCACTCAGAACTTGCCTGCTTTTCTCCTCATGATGCCCTACTACAGAGTTAAATAAGTTATTGCTTCCTATAGGCCTCATTCCAATGATATCTTTAGACCATAATGTTTATAACAAATGCAATACTTTGCTTTGGATTTGCTTGTTTGATGTTGGTCTTTTACACCCACAGGGGATGTCAGATGTCCAGGCTTGGATACTGACCTAATGTTTCCCAAATATATTTACTGTGGGTAATAGCCCAGCACAGTACACTGATCCCAGGCACTGATCCCAGGCACTGATCCCAGGCTACGCCAGCTTAGGCTGATCTTGAGCATCTGAAATGTGCCCTTTTGTTTTGTGTACATACGTAAAAGTCATCAGCTGGCTTAAACATTTGGCCATCAGTGAGTATTAAACCAGCACTCAATGCCAGAACCCAGACTGTGCAGTATCCAGAATTTGAAACTTCAATCAAAGGATCTCTGGGTTGCCTTTCCCATGGCTATCTGTTAGATAGCAAATGGAGGTATCCATCTGTCAGATAGCAAGTGAAGGTATCCTTTTTCTAACAGACTGTGAATGGAAATGGAAAATAATACTCTTATTGGACATAGTGGAAGACACAATGGAACTGCAAGTTCCACATGTTCTTCATACAACTCATTTTTTACCGGTCTACAAGAAACTGCAAAAGGAACACATGAGGAAAAGGATGTTGATCATCTGTGCCCTTTTGAAAGGGGTGAGAGGTTAGACAAAGTTATTGTAATTTTTCTTGCTTACCTCCACTCAGAGCAAATGTGATGAGCCATATTCAGGTTACACATCAGTGCTACAAGTGCCAGCCAGGAAATAAATTATGCGCAGCAGCAACCAAGTGCCTTCCAGATTCACAGGAAACTGCTGTCCAGACAACCACACATTTCCTAGCACAGTCTGAAACTAAATGAACTGTCATTAGGGAAGATAATATTGATATAGGAAGTATTTGAGAACAAAAATTTCCCTCATAATCTCATTTATTCACATCCTTTTAAATTGCTATAATTGGAGATTGTAGATTTTCTTTTTAACAGCGGTATGTAAAGAAGTGACATGTTGGTCTTAAGCACTCAGAAATGCAGGAATTAAGGGCAGATACAAAGGAATGTTCAAAGCCTTATCATCCTCTCTAAGACGAATTTCAGAAATTATGAAAAAAAAAAAGATGAATGCTGGATAGATCTTGGACCCACTTTTATCCTGAGCCAGAAGTCTTTGTTTATTGTATTTATGTTTGTTTACAAATTTTGCCCACATAAGTGAATTCATTTAGCCTACACACCCATGGAATCAAGCAAGAATATCAGTTCTGTACTGAGATAGCTCTCTCACAATTAAAACCAAAATAAAATCATCATTTTACTGATAAATTAAAGTAACAGTTTGGTTGTTTCCTACTTCTTTCCCTTTTCATCTTTGAATATCATATATCTTCAATAGGCAAGTTTATTTGGAATGACATCTTTTGTTTTCTCTCATGTAAATATAATTTTTCAGTTAAATGCACTTTAAAAGAATATTTAGACAACTAGTAGCGCTGATAACATAGAAAATTATAAAAAGTCACACTCCTTGATCAAACAGTTCCGCTGGGGTGGGATCAAATTATTGTGGATTCAAGGTAATTAATTTCCCTCTAACATGTTTCTGCAACAATGCTGCCAGGTTCCCAACTGCCAGAACGGAGTAACAACTCCTTTCCAAATTTCTAAATCCACACAGTTGATACAGGAGACCACATATATCTCTCAACACCTACAGTTTGTAGCCCCTCATGCAAAATAATAATTAGTGTGATAAACATTTAATATGAACATGTCTGGAACTTCCACCATAGGAAAGGTCTAGGGATCAGAGAGGTAGGTCTCGAATCAGAGAGTGAGGCTTTCTTTCCTGAGGTGCCTCTTGGAGACAGAAGAAAAAGGAAGTGGAAAAGGAAACAAAACTTTAGAAGAGGGGTGGATGTGATGTACCTTGGCTTGAGGTACTTCCTCCAAGAGCATTCTCATTTGAAAGATGGATGTAATCGGTAAGACTGTTAAATTGTCTGGACTAAATTGCTCATTAGCTCCATCTGGAAGATGAGAAGGACTGAAGCAGAGATTTGTACCTGTTCCCCTGTGGTTCTACATTTCCATCAGTGGCCTGGATGGTGGCAGAGGCCCTCTTCAGCAAATCTGAAGAGCACACTGACCTAGGGGTGTGTCTATTAGGATTTGCCAAACTCAGTAGTCCAGGAGTGGATTTCTGTTTCCCCTTCATGCCTGCAGGACCAGCTGGTGTCTAGGCTAAGCAGGGTTTGGCCAAGGGCAGATACACGTGTGAACAGCACATGTGCACACATGTACACACTGCAGCGCAGCCACACCACAGCATGTCAGCACAGACAGACAGATAGACACACACAGCCAGCACCAATGACCCTGGCCTGCTCCCCTCTGCAGCTGAGCAAGAGTGGGCAAAGACACTGCAAGAACCACACAATCATTGCCTACACTGCTTGAAGAGGGTGCTACACAGGCAAGAAAAAATCCCATCATGATGCGAAATCATATCATCCACAGCAACAGCTGCATCCGGCACCTTGGGGCTTCCCCAGGAGAGCAGGAGAGCAGAGCAGGATGCCCAGGGAGAGGTGCAGGATGCACAGCTGGAGGCTCTCAAGCTTGGGGCTTGCCAAATCCCCAACTGGCTCAACCTCCTTTTGCTCTGCTCAAGAGGAGGAGGTTGAGGAGCAAGTTTAGTTTGAAGTGGGGTTCCAGGGCCATGGGCAGGGGAGGCCCCAGGAGGGGCTGGTCAGGGCCATAAGTCTGGACAGCATCCACCAACGGGATACAGAACTGGAGCCTTCCAGAGATGTCTTCCTAACAGCACTTCTGGGGTTCTTCAGATGGAGCTCAGTTAATCAGGGCCAGCAGCTGCATAACCTCCACTGCTGTTCTCCTCATCTGTGTTATTGAATCGATGAAGAAAGCTGGAAAAACAGATTTCATTTACCTTTTTTTTCCCTATCCCCCAAGATAAGCTGGAGGGCAGAGAGACTGCTGATCTGCTTTTCATAAAGTAAATCTGATTCTGAAAGCAGCGAGTGCTTGCTAATGCAATCAGCATTTCAAAATGTGTATGATTTTAATGAAAAAACCTGACCAAAGTTTCCGAAGTACACTTTTAAGCAGATGTTCATCCTCAACTGTTCTGTGTTCCCATGGTGTCTGCAATGTATGTTCTGTGCTGACATCTGTTTCCTGTTGTATTTCCTTTTGGCTTTTTGTATGAACCAAAGGCACTTCATAGAGAGAAAAGAAAGAAGTACCAATTCACTTGGCTTTGCATACACAAGTAGCAGCTAGAAAATGAGAAGGACCAAGAAAACTGTGTGAGGAAGAAAACTTTGTTTTCAGCATTAAGTAGGTACACACGAAGGCAAAATAAGTACCTCTGAGTGATCAGCTACTCAAAATCATTGTGAGAGAGAGGGTATGAAAACTAATTATGAGATGTGAAAGCCAGATCTGTGATGGCGTTTGAAAATATTCACATAATGAGGGGCAGAAAGAGAGACACGATGAGATGCAGGCAAGGTCAAGTGTAAAAGGAGGAGTATATGAGTTATACCAACAAAACCCACAGTGCTGCAGAAAGGAGCACATTCAATGAGAACCAAAACCAACAAGATGTGCAATGAAAGGTGATAGATAAAAACTAATGCATACGTAAAAGTGAAAAGCAAAACCTTTAAAAGTCATGGGTGAAGAAGAAAAGTTACAAAATCATTGCAAAATGCAAGCATGTAAGGAGAGGAAAAAATGCACAAAATATTGCACACTGGTATGTAATAAAAATGTGCAAACAAAAGGAAATTCAAATAAAAAGACACATAATGATATGTAAAAAAGGAAATAAAACATCCTGGGGGAAAGAATAGTCAAAATGAGGTGAAAAATATAAGATTTAAAAAAAGGTGGAAATGAAAAGCTGTAATGTGATACAAAGAAGGCACTTGTTCTTTGAAAGTAAAAATTAAATGATGCAACATAATGGCAAGTGGGAAATAACAGGTGCAAGAATACATGCAGGGAAATATGAGTCTATGTGATAAGAAAGTTAAAATAAAAGTTGAGCTACAGAACTCAACATGTCTTTAAAGAGGCTGTGTTAGAGGTGAAAATTCCTACTGAGTCAAAAAAGTGAAATGCTTCAATGAGAAGTGAATGGAAAAAAATAATGAGATGTGCAATTTGAGACTTAATAAATTGTAAAAAACCCCAATGTGCAGTAAGAACATAGATTAAAAAAAGGAAAACCTGAAAAAACATAATGAGTCAATAGAGGAATGGATTATGAGATGGGCAAAAATCACATCTGATGCACACAAAACTTCTCAAAAACACAAACAAGTACTCATAAGTAGAAAAACCCAATATGAGCAACACATAGGGACTTGTAAAATGGAAATGTGTAATGGCATTTTAAAGACAAATGGGGAACAAGATGTGAATAATGAAGCTGCAGAATGAATACAGTATAACTATGAACATTAAAAGAGGAGAATCAGAAATCTAAAATGGGTAATGTTACACACCAAAGAATGTAAGTTAAAAAAATCAAACCAGGTGATTCATTCACACAAACTTAAAAGAAAAATTACATTTGATGTCAGAGTAGGAAAATTTAATCTGAAAGGGGAAATTCATTAAAAAATGCAAAAACAGACAATAATAAATAAATAAAGAGGGAAAGCTTGACTTATTTAAAATCAGAAATGTGTCATGACCTATAAAATATGAAGCATCACTAGAAATAAATCAAGCTGTGAAATTGCAGGCATTAGGGAAAGTGCAGAAATAGCTCTACAAAAGAAAACAAAAAGTGAACAATGTGAAAGAAAGCATGGCAGGATTTGCAGGTATGAAAATGTATGCTAAGAGGCACCACCCGCATCTTCAGGTTTCAAATAATACAAAGATGGGAGTTCATTATACATTCTTTTAAGGAAAATCTGGTATGAGATTCAAAATTAAAATTTGCAATATGATATCATTCAAATGCTAATGAGAAATTAAAAGAATATATTTATTGGCGTCCAAAAGAAAGACAGTTTACACAGGAGCAACAAAAATTACAGTCTTGAAAAATCATGGTAGGATGCTAGTAGGAATATATAAAATTTCTCAGAAGATGTAAAAAAAGTTAACTAAAAATATGAGGAAACAAAAATGTACAGGGAAATCTGAAATCTCACACTCGGCATACAATACATAGTCTGTAATGGGCAGCAAAAAGGAAATTGGCTAATAAGCAATGATACATGAAATTCCTAATTAGATCAAAAAGCACATAATGAGACATTGAAACAAAACCAAGCAGTGAAATAAAAATGAACACGCACATCAAAAATCAAAACTGGAAACGAGATGCAAAAAAACATTCATATGAAGATTCAGAATCCAAAAAAAGTGGGTAATGAGATGTGAAAAGGAAAACCATAACAGGATTTGGTATCAGGAATACATAATAAGTTTAAAAATTTTAGTAAGTCAAGAAATACAAAATCAGAGAGAGTAATGATAGGCAAGACCAGAAATGCACATCTAAGATCAAAGATGAAAATTTAAATAAGGTTCAAAATTAAGCAGTGAATCCTGTGATGCAGTAGGAAAATGCAGAACGAATTAAGCAAAATTAAATCCATGAAGAAATACAGAAAGAAAACTCTGTAACAGGTTGTGAAAAATCAGTGTCTGATGGAAAGCAAACCCTCTGGTATATATTGTAATATGAGCACCGAAATCCACAGTGAGGGTCTGGAAAATGAGTAATGAGATGTGAAATCAGAAATAAAATGATTTGCGATAACAATCATTCAAAATGACAAGCAAAAACAAGAACCGAAATGCTAATGCAGCATGGCATGGGAATTGCTGAAGGAGGTACAGTAGCTGAGATGCATAATGGAATACGGAAGCAGAAATATATAATGAAGTGTGAAAAGAAAACATGTACAATAATAAAACATGCATTGCAAGCTATTTTATCTTAGGAGGACTGAAGCACATAAAGCAGCATGAAAATGGAACAATACAACTGAAATGTTCAAGGCGTTCAGGTTAAGAATTTTACTTGAATATTTGAACAGGGAGGTTAGTGACAAAGCTTCTGGCTGTTGTAGATTTATTTTACTCTTTTTTAGGTTTGAGCTTGCCCTACTTCCTGATGCAGAACGGATTTGACTCCATTCACACAGGAGTTCCTGACATCCAGCAATATGATACTGTAACATGCCAGCTTCACTCTGTGTGGCATCATCTCTTACACATCACAGCAAAAAGATGCACTGACAGATTATGTAGGAGAAACAGCCTTTGGGAGTACTCTCTCAGGCATGTCAAGGCCACCAAGCAGCACTTCAGTTGCATAACAGTTTCAGCCCTAAGGCATTTGTGCCAGGCTACCAGCAGAAATGTGGATCACTTGGTAAGGTACAAGTTTACAAAGAATCAGAGATCAGCGACTTGGAGTTTGTTAATAATTACATATTACTATTATGTATCTAGTCCATACGGTAGATACATACCATTATGTATCTAGTCCATATAGTACATTTACTATTAACATAATATAAACAATGGGCTAGAGTGCTCAAAGGGAAAGACAAGCAATTGTAATAACTTGTAAAACACTTTTGTCATGCCACACAATACATAATATGAATTCCCCAAGCAGCAGCATATTTGGTCTTGAAGGATGCCCACAAGCCTGGTGAGCATGCTCTGTTGAAATGCTGGGGCTGCTTGGCCTTTGTGGTGCCTTCTGAAGTGTCTCGAGCCATTGGACTCTGACCTTGATTCTCACCTTTGAATATTTAATGCTAAAGCAGATCTGTTCTCCAGTACATATCCCAAAGATAATGTGACTTTCACATCATCTCATGCTCCCAGGATATTGCCATCCCACAGGCAACTCATTTTTCCAAAGACTCTTTAGCATGGATAGTAGGTAGTGCTCACAGAGGAGGCTCATCACGCCTGCAGACAGTGCCTGCGAAGAGGGAAATCTCTGAATCACAGGGAGGAGCAAGATTTGAATCATGCAAGGTGTGTGCTGGGGAGGCTACACAGTCACAGGCAGGTTGGGAGCATGCTTCACCTTTACAATGCTGAGCAGAAGGTTCTCTGGGATCAACACAAGGGTGCTGAAGCAGTAACTCCAGCTGTGCCACTCAAGGCCATCCTACCCAAGATGGATCCTTCACAGCCTGGTCAGAGAAGGCACAGCAGAAATGCAGAGTGGCACGCGCTGTCACCCTGGTCTCCTCAGGAGAGGTCACTGCACAGAACATACATTGGAGAAAGAAAGGGCCTCAAACATTTCCAGTGAGCTGGCTGAAATAGAAATGGTCAGTCTTTGGAAATTACCTGTCTTTGGAAAACATTGCTGCCCTGGTATAAACAAGCTGAGTCATCAATCCTGACTGTACAAGGGATCAGCCTGGAATGCTCCTGGGGTTAGAAAGGGTCAGCTATTGAGCAAAGTGCAGAGCCCTCACATGATATCTCTAGAGAGCTCCCTTGTTTTATTACTTGCCACTAACAAGGAGTGTTCCATCCACTTTGTAATTGCCCACTATGATATAAAGAGTAATTAGATCCTTCATCAGTCTTGTCTTTGTCTCAACAATGTCATATGCTTCCTTAAGTCACGTGTTTTGGGCCACTGATCATCTTTATCTAATGTCATCATGCAGCCAGCCACTCTATCTTATGCTGAATGTTACATCAGGGTTATGGAGAGGGATGCAAATAAATGGCTGGCACACCTTTCTTTCTTTCTCTTTCTCAAAAATGAGAAAGCTGCTAGAAAACTGACTGTCATCTAAGCTTTGGGGAAAACTCAGGCTGACTGCAATAAAATCAGGATTTCACCAATAAAATTTTCTCTGCTTCAGAAACTCTGATCCTTTTAGTACAATAACGTGTAAAATTTGATCTGACAAGAGACAAAACCCTCAATGGCATTAAGCTTATTAGACTGATTCAAAAGCTGAAGTAATACTGTGATTAGTGCATATTGCATGCATTATGACCATAATAAATAAGAATACAATCAGTTGCCAGCAACAGCTGGTAACTTGTCTTATGCTGTAGAGTTAATCCAAAATATTCACTGAACAGCAGAACACTTTAAAAAATGGATAATGTTTTGGATGAGAAATAACACCAAAATACAGGCTCTGATAGTAGAGATAATAAAGCTAACAGCTGAATTGAATGGAGATACTAAATGCACATCTAGACTCCATTATCTTTCCACAGCATGCTTCCCTTCTATATATCCTGCAGCCTCCATTTATACTGTTTGGTAAAACACTATTAAAAGCACGCTCAGTCAGCTACAAAAAATGCTCACAGATTGTTTTAAATAAATAAGCATTCAGCAGAACTTAACTTTAATGGTGCAAGAAGCATTTTGTCAGAGCGAAATACCAACATGAGGATTGTCTATCCTTGAAGAAAAATTTAACCAGTCAGTTGGATAGTGAGTGTTCCACCTCATGAAAATGTTAAACAACATTTCTCTTTTGAAAAAATGAAGATGTCATTACAAAATATTCTCCTTCATTAGTTAAGTATAAGCCATCTTTATGCATTGCCTGAGCACACATTATTTCTCCTATAAATAAAACAGCCCTAGTTCTTGGAAAGGTAAATGCACACCTTGCCTAAACCTCCAAACTGTTAAGAGGTTGTTATAAATTTTGCTTGCAACTCCTCTCTAGGTTACCATTTTGTTTTACCTCTCTATGATGATTCTGGGGTTCTTCTTCTTGATCAATATTTTGCAGCACTCCAGTGAATTGAACGTGAACAGAAAGTTGCACCACGGTTAGAAAACGCCTCAAAGAAAAGTGGAGTCAGTGACTGGGCATTCCTGATTGAAACACATGGAAAACACCTTTGCCTTCTTCAGTATTTTAGATTGTCACATTTCCATGAATCTAGGAGGCAGGTGAGAGGAGGCTGGTATTAAACAGCTCATCCTCTGACACATAACCCAGTGATGTTGCATGTGAGTTTACACTGGCTGGCAGAGACCGCTTTGACTCTGGTGAGAGTTGAGTGTGAGGCATTCTCTAGAGACTGTGGTGAATGGCACAAGTGAAAATTAGAGTTCCTATTGAAGCCATGACTACCACATTGCACACTGAATGCATCCACTAACACTTTATTGGAAGTGGGGGCAGGCTGTGTTTTAAAACTTTTATGCTCATAAGCAAGCCTCATATTGGATATTTAGCATACAGTTAAGATTGCCTAACACTTTTTTGTTGTAAGACTTGGTCTCTGCTAATTACTTTGTGAGTCTTAAGCTGTTTGGGTTTGAATTTCCTCAATTATGTGTTTGCTGCAATTGGTTGTTACCTTTTTGGGTTTTAGCTCATTTAATACAGATGTTTCCAAGACAAATGTGCCAAAACACATTTTCTTTCAGTCTGAAAATAATAAGAGGGGGAGAAAAAAGGAAGAAAAATTCCTTTTTTACAATTTTCTTTTAGAAGTTTTAGTACTTTTGCAGATGAAGGAGTTGCTACAGTCACTACATACATAACAAGGCAGCTTTTTTTGGCACTCGAGGTTGNCTGGGCTGACAGGACATTGCCTGCTGATCCTCCTCACAACAGACAAAACAGAAAGGCCTTCTCTGAGTGTCCCAGCTCTCCCTCCTGTGGCAAAGAACGTGAGGAGAGCCAGACTTTTCTTCTGGTGGTCCTTTTTGTAATGGCAATAGAATCCCAGAAGCAGAGACAGGAACAGATTCTCAGCATCTCTCTGCAGACAGATGCGAATACCACCAGCAAAACATGTTTTTTTTGGTTTTTTTCTTTTTTGTAAGGCCAAGCTCTTGTACCAGCATCCCTTCTAACAAAGCCATAGAGGACTGTGCTGTGGCTCTTCAAGCCCCCAGCCAGCCAATGAGTCATTTTTTAAGGAGGGCTAAATTTTTTTAAATGTTTCCCACTAAATTCTAAGGCAATAAGTCTAATTACACTTTATGCTTTAGCGCACTTAGAAGAACAGCATGATTTGGAAATGGCTCTTTTCAGAAAATGGCTTTGTAGAGCACATTTGAAAGTGACTGCTTTCCTGAATGCAAATGTCTGAATTGCTCTAATTATCTAACTGGGGAAAAAAAGGGCTTTTTTTAGACTGCCAATATCTGAAGAAAATATGAAAGGACAGGACAGTTTCTCCCAGTACTCCTTTTTAGTATGCTTTCTATTCTAGTTCTAAATACGAATAACCAGTGAGATTGCCAGTACTTTCATTTTATTATGTAGCAATTAGATGCCTTTTTTTTTTCAGAAGTCTCTTTTAAAAAAATCACAGTTTTAATTTTCAACTTGTAAAGCCTAATTGTGCTAATTGTCACACTGAAGTTTGGAGCCCCTAAAAGTAGAAGTAATGTCTTCAGGATTTCCCATTCCCAACTTTGTCTTTAGCCTGACAGGTAAATAACATCCCTGAAGTAAGTACAACACCTGTTTGCATAAAAAACAGTAATAGAAACTGTATTTTTAGTTTCCATTTTAAGTAATTTCACAGCAGGGAACAGAAAAAAGAAGCATTATGCCTGCATGTGATCTTTAGAAGAGATTTAGAGACTACAACCGCTTCTACCCTCACTGATTAGGTGGGAGCATCATCAGGACTGTTTCTAGAGACTTCTGCTTGTTTTTCTGGGTTGGGTATGGTCAGGGGATCCACTGCAACTTTTACTTAACTCTCTGAAGCAAACATTCAGCTGCAGTAAGGCAGCCCTCAGCTACCTCTCTGAGCCTTCTGTTGACAATATCAGGCAGAAAAAGATGCCCTCCATGTCTTTCATAACTTCAGGAGAAGATGGCCTGTGGGTTTCAAGACAACGGTCTTGATGCTTATCCTCTGGGTACCCACAGACAGAAGGAGGTACCTGTTCTCCTGATTTGCACTCTTGAGGAAGCCCTGGCCCCTCAGCCAGTTCCCCAGATGGCTGCAGTGGGAATCTCAGGTACAGATGGGTCTGAACAGCCCCTAAAGAAGCTGCCAATCCTGCTCCTACATCCTTGCCTTTCAGCTGCCTCCCTTCCTACTGTCACACTCTTTGCTGTCCCCTGCACAACTGCCCTCCTGTTTAAATGCCAGTCAGCACGATGGTCACAGCTGGAGACCAGGTCTCTTCAGGTCCCCAGCTAAATCCTCTCTGCTCCTGCTAGCTCATTATTTTGCAGCCAGCAGGACAGAAAGCAGAACAGTGAGAGGTTCTCTCTGCAGCTCAGCATAGCTCTGGAACATGGCACATGTGCTGGGATTTGTTACAAGGGTTTCTTAGGGTGTAAGAGGTCTTCCCATACAGCAATTAGCTGGATAATGGAAATTCATTCCTACACCTCTGTATAAAGACTTTAGTAAATTAGGTTTTGCACTTGCCTTTCCTCCCCCATTGACTGGTTTGCTTTGGATTGGATGAGGAGGATGAACTAATTTCTACATGGCAAGGATAAGGGGAAGACCAGATCTCTGGACCACCCTGTGCAGGCAGACGGACATCCCAGTGGCACTGGGAACACAGGGGAATTCTGGTGAGTCCCACAGGAGCCCTGGCAGGAGCAGCACATGGGCATGGCACACACAGCCCCAGTCCTCCACATCCAACAGCAGCAGGGCTGAGGAGGCACCTGCACAGCCCTGCACTGACCAGCACTGGGATTACAGGCAGGTCCAGAGCAAAGCCAGGCTCAGATCCAGCCTGGACACAAGCCTAGCAGCAGGACTTACACTGAGACAGACCCCTCTGCACTTCATGGATACACTGATGGTGCTCATCCAGGGCAGCCCTGGAGTGTGGCTGGATTATTCCAAGTTCTCTGCAGCATCCTCTGGGTTCAGCCACAATCCCCAGCACCCATGTTCCAGGCTGCCTGCAGGGAGATTGCAGAGACACACTGTAAGTGCTGTTTGCCTCATTTATAAGGTCAAGTTGGATAATATAGGGGGTGAATATAGAGACACAGAAGTTAGGAGAGGGCTGAAAGCATCAAATCCTTCCTATGCTTCAGTATAATTACCTTACTTTTAGTAACATTAAGAGATCCAGCTCTTCAAAATAGAGAATAGAGGCCATGAGTGGGTCTATAAGTACACTCATTTCACTATAAATCAGTGATCAAAACTAGTGATAACCATTAAAAGTATCCTCTGATTTTCACAAATTGAAGATTTGGGGCTCAGAAGTGATAATATAAAAACACCTGAAGGAATAGTTATCCATGGTTCAGTGAAAAACCTTTATATGCTCGTGCAAGTGACCAAACCATTGTCCCTGGCATAAATCCTTACATAACTGTTCATTTTTCAATACATCTGCTGCTGTAAGTTACTAAAAACATATCTGAAAACTGAAAATGGGAAGGAGTATTTTTTCCAAGTGTCACTTTCTTGTGTCTTCAATAGCACTGTTGAAGATGTGACTTTTTTCTAGAATGGTTTAATGTAGTTATGACACAACCTTTGTGTTCTCATAATCTCTAAGGATGTATACTCCTTGAGTATAACATAAAAGCTCCCTTCCAGGATGTGCTTCAGACATGAATAAGACACAACATCAACTGATGTTGGAAAGTGGAGTTTCCTTATCCTCACATTATACCTGGAAACCTTATGAAGAAACCTGGAAACAAGAAAACTTTGATATAAAAGCTTGCAGAGGGGACTTGAGTTTCAAGTTAACATTGTTAACTAAAGGAGATAAAAACACAGGAGAAGGGTACTTTTCCTAACATGGACTTTTCTAGTGCTTTTCTCTCCATTTCTTCTTTCCATTTCTGCCCAATGAACTGTAAATTGCTTAACCCAAAAACCTTTCTTTTAGGAGAGCAAGGGAGATAGTATATTAAATTCACCCAGAGACTACTGTGACTCCATCAACTTCTACTCAGAATAAACTATTACAAAAATACCTAGTGACTTGGTAGGAAGCTGTATTTTTCCACTGGTACCCCTAACAGTTAAATTTTAATCCCAGTATGCAACTGGTACAAGTGACAACACTGGCAAGAAATTAACATTGGGGGTGTGGATAGGAAGAAGAAATCAAGAAGAATCATTTCTTCTAGCTTGAGTAAGAGTAATACATAATGAGAGAAATGCCACTGTGGCAGATGAGACCTTACTGAAGTAGTTCAAGAGATTATTGCTCTGACTCTGTATCTGACTTTAGTTTGATTTATCTACTCAGTCCCCATTAGCTGAACAGAATATGCAGTATTGCAGATATTGAATATCAGCTTAGACTGCTCATAGAATTGTGTCTGCACTACAGCATCCAAGCCAGAACTGATCATGTCTTCATTACTCTCATTTCCTGCATTAAGTAAGTGAGAAATTGTGTGGGTATGCCTCCCCTCATATTTTCATTTGCTCCACAGATTTCCCCTGCATGTTGACTTCACTGATCATAACTGAACATTGTGGAAACAGAAGGGTGCTATATATTTATTCACTGTTTTTGCATGCAGCAAATTTCTGAAGCATTGGTAAAATACTTAAAAGAAGTTTATTAAACCTTGTAATTAAAAAAAAATTCTCCTCAAACTTCTCTTTTTAATCAGTTAGCATTTCACTGGAGGACAAATGTCCATGGCAACACTCCATACATTTTAAGATGCAGCATAACCCATGAAGATATGTAAAAGGATTTTGTACACATACGTTGTATTCAGCTAATAACGAAAATGCCCAGATTTGGCTCACTGTATCCAATAAAATAAGATTATAATTTTTGTTGCCCTTCTGTCAATTGCAACCACATGGAGATGGTGGATAGAGATGGTCCTTCAGAAGGAATCATCTCTCAGGGAGCAAATGGCTTCATTTGGTAGGAGAGTGCTGGAACAAACAGGGCCCTTAGAGAGACCTTTCTCTGGGATAGATTCTGCTTTCTCTGGTGATATCAGTGATATCCCCTTTCACCGGGAAAGCTTCTGCTTTCTCTGGTCATATCAGTGTGAGTAGGCTGTGACTGGATAGACAGTGTGCTACTCATAAGCAGTGTAGGGGCAGTTTTGAAACCAGGTGCACAGATTTGTATCTGTTTTCAGACCAACAGATAGAATGATAGTCAAGAGAACAACCATTAATACAGTAAATAAAATAACATCCCTATTTCATGAACTCACACTGGTTTGCTCACTTGAACTTATCTATTTTTGAAAACAACCATTAATACAGTAAATAAAATAACATCCCTATTTCATGAACTCACACTGGTTTGCTCACTTGAACTTATCTATTTTTGAATTTTGAATAGGCTGCCTTGTAGCTGTACCAATATGTTCCTTTGGCTGATAACAATTTCAGGAAAAACATTAAAGGACAATAAAGGGAATATATTAAAGGTTTCACCCTAAAAATAATCGTTCTATTAAAAGAAGATTTAAATTAACACTTCCAAACATAAAATAGAATTAATTCAGTTCACAAATAACTTCACAAACAGATGAACTCCAAATATAGCCAGAGAACAGCTGAATATTTCAGAAATAATGACATATTTGTTTAAGAAAAAGCACTGTTGTCATAAACACATCTTACAGCATACAGATCAGCAGAACACCATCAATACACAGCTGCACACATGAGCTTGTGTAAACAAAAAACCACTGCTGCTGGGATAAGAGCAGCTAGAAAAATACAACAGAGATGAAGTCTCCTGTTTTGAGAGGAATGAGAGCAACTCCGAACACATTCACATTCCCATCTCCATTCACTTTCTGAAAGTGAATGGACTTTTTACTAGCATTGGGACAATTACTGTCCAATATGGTTTCTGACACAAAGCTCCTTCATATCCTTTTAAGGAGGGACTCATTCTCTTGAAAATATGATTTCCTCTTGAACCTCTAAAATATTGCCCATGTTTGATGAACCATCAAGTCTTCTTGCTCTAGGGTCTTTATGTCTCTAGTGGGATCAAACAGCTGTAACTGCATCCTTGGAGCAATCTTCATCACCACAAGAAGCAGGTACTCCATGCAAATCCTTTTATGTGTGGATAGAAGGTACCATAAACAGCTGCCTTTCAGTTCTCTATGTGCTGATTTCCTAATCTGGTTCATTTAAATGAGTGAAGATAATACTGAAGAATGAGGAGAAGGTAAAAAAAAAAAAAAAAAAAAAAAAGATGCAAAGTAATTGAGTCCANGTTGTAGTAAATATATTGCCTTAGAGGAAAAAGATTAAATCAGTTTAGTCACTAAATTACCAAAATATCACAGCAAACAGAAATTCATTTATGGCAATAATAATGAAGAAGGCAGAAACACCTGAAGGATTTAGTTAGAAAATCCACATCAAAATCTAATTAAATTCTTTATTGTTAAATAGTTTAACTAGGCAACTTTAGGTCTTAAAGCCATCATTCATACCAGCATGTCCTTATTAAAGCCAGGAAAAGAAATGTGGTCAGTCGTTGACTGGCTCAGACGCTAAGCTTTTTCTATTTACATGAAAATTTAGATGTACTAAACCATGGTTTCTTCACCTCAGGCAAATATGTTGTTCACTGACCTGTCTTCGATAAATTAATTAAGTCAAGAGATTCAAGTGTTAATCTAGAAACAAAGCATTCAAATTTTGAATTAAGAACCAAATTACCGAAAGAAGTGACGCTGCTGCACCTCCATCTCCCCAGGTCCCTCAGCTACAAGGCTGTGATTAAAATTTTTAACCGTTAAAGGGTATCCATGCAACTCATTCCTAGTAGAATTCCTGTGACAAAAAATTCTGGGAAGTGTTTCATATTAGCAGTGACGTTGTGCAAAAGCTTTGCTGTTTGCAGTTTCAAGAGACAATACTAAAACTAGAAAATCCTGCAGAGAGACACTTCTTTTGATGGATTTTGTTGAAGAAAGAGGAAGCTAGCAATGGAAAGAAGTACATAAAAACTGCAGTCACGTAACTGAGACTCTTTGTGGACTTGAAATGCTTGCACACTTCATCTGCCTACCTGAAGCCAAAATCCTCATCTAAAATATGTTCACATTTCAGTCAAAATATCTTTGACCCATGCCTAGTCATTTCAATATTACAAAACCCTGGATTCATTGAATATCCTGGATGTGTCACAGACAGGATTAAGGAACCCATGGGTGTCTTTTGTGCTGTAGCTACTAATGCAGTTTACAACATAAAAAAGCATTTGAGACAATGTGGAATAGTCCCTGCTTGCTTTGATTTACTACTGATATTTCAAAGTAAAAAA